>KN499532.1:0-21109 GCA_000787155.1 Scartelaos histophorus | reverse complement strand
TATAGTTTAATTGCATGGATGTAGTGCTTACTTTGTGTCTTTGGTGCTGGCCATGCGTCTGATGGTCAATTTAATTTGTCCCCATTTCACCATGCGCAGCAGATTTGGCTCACAGGTCTGGGAGAGCTCCCTGACACTGCTGTGCGGCGGCCATCTTGTGTGGGTCATAAGCATCTCGTTTGTATTCCCTGCCTCTGTCTGAGGCGCACTCAAGCGTGACACGGCTGATGGCATGCTCTCCGCTCATGGGCCGCACTTATCTTAACAGCCTCCGAATGATTTTCATGTTAGAGATAAAGAGATCAGAATTACAATCATCATTGCATCCATCAGTGCAAATACATAACAATATATCATTTAAGCTAATACAGGTACACAGGAATTATGTAATTATTTAAAATGTACTTTTTTGAGCTCCAGTTTATAACATTGTTTTCTCATCTAAAACTTACCTGGAGTTGTATTTAGCTTCACTCACATTTGTTTGTTTGATGACCCCCTGAGCTGTCACATGACACTTGAATTTCCCCAGGATTGTTGTGTCACAGGTACAAATCCTGCACAGTTTATAAATCTGATAATAAAAGAATGGCTTTGTAAGTAAGTCCTAAACTATGAGACACTATGTCCTCTAAGAGATAAATACGCTATTTGTAGACAATGGTTGTAGCTGAAATATGGAGTTTTAATAGAGACTTTGGACAGTAAATATGCCAATGTTCTAGTTGAATTGCAGGTGTGAAGTGCGTTCTGTGTGCATTTTAATGATTATTATAAGTGACAACATTACTTGTCAAATCACACCCGAATGTAATAATGGTCCATCTCAAATGCCATTGTTATAAATTTGTTACACTGAATGATCTCCATAGAAACAGGCTCCAGCATGAATTAAGCACAAAGTGTGAATGAGCTCATTTGTATCATTACCTATGAAAATGTATTATACACATAGCTTCTGGTTATTTCTATGAAGCTAAAACATTTTGCAGTGGGCTAAAAGGAATCGCCAGTGAACAAAATAGCTGCGATTTATAGACGAGACATTATAGGAACAGAATTTCAGTTTTCTCCTGTGTGACAAACCAGTACATTTTTAACTATAGACATTCATTGTTAGAGAAAACTGCAGCCAGTATGAAAGCCAATCTCACAAAAAACTGAGCTAAAGCTGTTGACAGGTCTACAGGTCTACTTATGTTGTTTATTTTATTTTTTTAAGTGTGTAAAATGAGAACGACATGGCAGAAAAGGTCAAGCACTTTAAAATCCAGCAATCTCAAATCCATCTTGCAGAATAAGCTTCATTCACAATTAAACATCTTATGTAGGCCTTCTGATGCTGATAAACCTTGTTCTAAGAAACAAATATAATCTTTGTGTCTGATCACACGGGAGCATTTAAGATTCTTAGTTTGAACAGGTGAAAAAATGGACCAACCAACTACAGCTTTTACTGCATTCAACTCTTAACACAAATGACCAAAACTGTCAACAAATATCCCAAGCCCCCTGACACAAAGGAAAGGCCATTCTGTTTGTATATGTGCACATTGTTACTGATCCCTCCCACGATGATGACATCCTTCATCTGTCAATGGTCATAATGTCTTCATGTTATGTCAGGACTCTTGATTTTGTTGGGTTTCTATAAGCCTGATTTAGTGAAGTTATTTTTTTAGGCTTAGTGAACTTTTCCAGAAAAGCAGAAAGTGTGAATATTGTTTCTGTTTGGCATGAGGCGTATGCACTTTAAGCCGCCGGCATGCTACCAGGCAAATATTCTTGGCTCCTGCAGCTTTTTGCACTGAGCACACAGCGCTGCAGCAAGTAAGGCCAGAGGCCAAGCAAATATTGCTCATCGCACCCATTCACATGAATTATAGAATAAATTCTGGATGGGCTTGGCTAAGCTACCTGATATGTGAATGTGCACGGTGGCATGCAGGTATAGAAAGCTGCAAGTGCATCATTCATGACAAATAATGGACTTTTTCAATAATTAAGGATGAATTACTTAGGGCTGAGATTCTTTAATCCAAGCACAGCTCAAATTGAAAATATACCTCACAGACGTTGTGACATTATTGCATTGGCATGCATTCACTTCTAAAAATGATTTTATTGAAGACAGTGTATCATGTCAGCATCAAATATAAATGCAATGAAAACTGTGCCAAGGCCGGGTGCATATTGATGTAGGGAACTTAGATTGCCTTTGAGGAGTTCTAGATGAGCCCAGATAGAAAGGCCTTTTGTGTGTGTTCGCTTGAGTGGCTCAGGATAACCATTGTGAGGGCTTCTCCACTCACCCTGGTGGCCCTGTAAGACCAGCTGCACTGAGGCTGCTGATTTAAGAGTGCACACACAGAGGCCATACTGCAGCCTCAGTGTTACTGAGCTGTGGAGATGTGGAGCTGCCACTTACAAGCCTCATAAACCCCCTCTGTAGCGCTAGCTTACTACAGGTATTCTGGCCATTTTGAGTGGAACTTTTTTGTTTAGCTTTATGACATACATTTGATAGTTTTTCCACACATTTTATTTATGTTTTGTAAGTACCATGTGCTTATTACCATCTAAAAGCACTCAAGTTAATGTTAATAATTAATAATTAATGTAAATGCTGGAAAAGTATGTCAAATATCAGGGCAATCGGCTTTTACATTTTAGCTCTTCACCTTAATAAGAGAAAACTAAGTTGGAATAGCAATGTTCTCTCGCTGCTGATGAAATAGTGATAATACTATACTTTAATGAAATACTAAAAAGGTCAGCTCTACCCAGACTCATATAACATAATGTGTAATGTACTTGGCTTAAAAAAGCATTTTCAAAGTAGTCAGACACTTCTTTATTCTAGGCTGGTTTTGAAGTTATATGTAGGGTTTTTTCGTGTGTGTTTCGTCGGATAGGGGTTCATATGTGTTACTTGATCCCCTTGACCCATTGTCTCCTCCTCACTATTATCCCCCTCTATGCACTTTAACACACATGAGAGGAACAGAATGTGACATTTTCCAGCAGGCTTTGTTAGCCATCACTCATTGTTAGCGAGTGTCATCGTGGAAAGCACCCTGGGAGCACAGAGGGACAGCACCAGAGAGCAGAAGGGAGCCTGAAGAAGAAGAAGGAGGAGAAGGAGGGATAAGGATGGAGCAGAGGAGGGAACAGGGCAGAGCAGGAGGACAGGGTAGTGCAGGATCATGAGGGAGCAAAAGGGAGTAGGAGAAAGTAAAGAAAAGAGAGAAGAAGCAGGGCTGAGCAAGAGGAGGGAGGAGAAAGATGAAGGGAGAAGGAGAAGAGAGAAAGAGGGAGGAGGAGAGAGAAAAAGGGAGCAGAAAGGGGCAAGAGGAGGGAGTAGGAGGGTGAGGGAGAAAAAGGAAGAACTAGAGAGAAGGAGGGAGCAAAAGGAGGAAGCAGAAGAGGGAGCCGAGAAGGAAAAAGGAGGAAGAAGTGAATGAAGGAGAAGGAGGAGGGATGGAGAGAGCAGGATGGAGAAGGACGGAGGGGAGAGCAAAGGGAGGAGCATGAGGGAGGAGCATGAGGGAGGAGTGTCACAGTGCACAAAAGAAATGATTTTCTATAACATAACAGAACAATTATTGGTGTCCAAACCCTATTATAAACGAGTTCAGGTTCAGGTTTGACCCTTCACTAGCCCAAGACACATATGAGCAGGATTTTTAAGTTTCCAATAGTAAAATAAAAAAAAAAAAACATCATAAAAAAGCAGGAAAGACAGGACTAAAGCTGGCTAAACTAAAACTTTGAAACTAGTACAACCAATCCACTATATATGTCATGCCAAATGGCTAAGAAACGTGTTTTCTATTTCTTTCCAACAAGACATCTTTGACTGATGTGCTGAATGTGACGCAATGAAGGATGTGCGCTGCAGGTGTGATTAAAACTTAGGTGTCAAGAAGAAAATGTTCCTGTCACTCATCAGTATTACAAATTCCACATGAGCAAACTTTGGAGGGCTGCAACAAATAATCATGTAGATATCCTGAAAGCAGGTCAAAAAAGACACTAAAAAATGCTCTTTAAAGGTGCATTGTGTGACTTTTGTCCATGGAGATGTCTGGAATGTTTCACTGTATGGTATTAAACCCTTCTGCTTTCATGGAGACCAAACCAGACCAGGGCAGATCTGTGGAGAGGCAACCCCACTCACAGTCAGTATGCCTGTTTTAGAGTTATAAAATCATCCATTTGCAATTTAATATGTAAAGTAGAACTGTTTAATGTTCAAGGAGAGAAGCATTTGATGGGCCCTCCAAAAGAAAAGTTACATAGTGCAGCTTTAAATTGGTCAGGACCACTCGGTGACCTCTAAAAGATCAGTTCTTCGTTAACATAAATGTCAGGTATGCTGCAAACACTGGTAAGCTAATATTGCCAAGTAACCGTGAGCAAATATTGGCAGTTTGATTGGGCCTCCTTGTTCTTTCTGAGGCATCCAGGCAGCTCATTTCACATGTGGAGAGGGGAGGAAAGGTGGGCAAGAAGTGAAGGGACTACAAGAAGCAGAGGGGAAAAGGGCTTGTTAGCACAACATGGAATATATTTTAGATGTGAAGTTTTCCTGTTTTTATGAAACAGAGAACAATTTGACTGTATACAAATGCAAGACTTTGTTTTGCAGCTGACAAGACTTCAGCCATAATGTGTTTGGCAGGGTCTGAACAGCTGAAAGGTCACATTTAGAAAATATGTGGATATCAAACTGATGAAAATGTATAGACTAACTTGATTGAGGAAGAGTCATTCACAAATGATGGATCTGTAACATTTGCCTCCTTCTGCATACTTCCATGTTTAAATTCAACTTGATTTCTTGTGATGAATGGTATTTACCAAAATGAAAGCCGGTCCTGGAGCCAATCAGAGATCAGTATTCTCCCAGGCCAAGCTCTAATGGGGAATATGTTCTATCGCCCATGCATATGCACATTGCAATAAGTGTAATGAAAGTGAAGATAATGGTCCAATTCTGAATGGTGATGGTCTTCAGATTGTGGCCACACCAGACCCTATCATCATTATGAAACCTGTTACAGACCCAGAGTGAGAGAAAATGATTGGACGAGACAGAGCGCAGAAGAAAGGAAAGATGAGATGAGGGGTAAAAAAGAAGGATCTTACATGGACATTATTGTTAAATACAATCACAGAGCGAAGCACAAGCGCTGCTCCAGTGGCAGCACTTGACTCTCCTCCCTTATACCCTACATCCCCTCAGAATTCACTTTCATAGCGGGTGTAGCAGTGCATGAAGTCTTCCATGGCTGAGACTTGACAGCCTCAGATGCCAAAAATCCATCTTCCAATGCAATTTAGCACAGAGGGAGTGGGGAAGATGGGGAAATTATACAGGACTGGAGTCAGAGTTTTAAGGTAGCGGCGCAGGCCCACAGACACATCTGAAATGATGACAGGTTGCAAAAATCTGACAAGTCAAAAGTTAGTGACTCTAAAAATACAATTTCAGTCACTTTCTTGAGACCCTTGTGACAATGGAAAGTGTGGAGGACCGTGCTGAGCGGTGTCTCTTTGTGTCCGTGGGCTCCACATAACCAGCCCTCAGACAAATTTGTATCTGAAGCTTCTTCCATCCTCAAAATTACTCCAGAAAATGGCACAAATAAGAGGCCGATAGCAGTTTAAGTGCAGCACTGAGCTCCATGAGGCTGCTGTCCTTTGTGTGCCACACAGAGTGAACTCAGTAATGCTGCTGTAATACGGAGTTCATTTAGGGATACACATTTGATTGATTGATATATCGTATTCTTTTTTCCCCCCTCTTTTTTCATTTTAGAAAATTGATCAGGTGTTATTGAATTAAAGACAAAATTGAAGCTGTAGATAAACAGTTACATTAAGTCATCATAACTTCACCACAAGTTTTAGTCATGACAATAAGCTAAAGAAATACACACAAAAACAATAATACGTGGTTTTGATCAAAATAAATACATTTTGATTCATCAATCAATAAATAAATATGTCTCTAAGTGGACCTTGATCTCGGCTCTCTCCGACATGGTTAATTCATGTTCAAACACAAGTCTCTTGGAGCAGTGTGGAGCAGCTCACTGTGCACAAGCCAAGTGGGCAAATCGTGAGTCCCTGAGTGCGCACAGGCCCAGCTGTCACATGACCACATGCCAAGGGCCTGATTGACAGTCCTGGGTTAAACTGCTTGTTTGATCTCATTAGCACATTAAGGCCTTTCCCACATGGAGTCACTGTGCATTTACTCCTCTGTCACTGTGCAAGGGTGGGGCCATGTACATGTTTTAAAAGAAAAAGCAGTAATATGGCATTCCAGTTCTCCTAAGAGGCTGGAAATCAGTGACATTTTATCTGAAATCCTGCACTTCAGTTGTCAAGTTGAAAAAAACAAACAAAAAACAAAACCGAATATTGCAGTAATAACCTAATTAAGTCATTAAAAGGATAAAAATGCTCAAATCATCCAAAATATGGATCAGATTTCAAAATGTATTTAATAATTTTGTTATTATATTTAATAACTTTATTACACGTATTTATATTTATCTTCTAAAACAACATTTGAGGGTGAGTTTGTGTTTTTGTTCACACTGTGTGTCAGCAACATGAGCAGAGTTGGCTTCACAGGAGCAGGCCACAAACTGAGGCTGTACAGCAGAAAGAAACGAGAGTGAAAATAACACAAGTGAGCTACTAGAAACATTTTAAGTGTCAAATTCTTTTCATTTTTTCCACACAACTCAGGGTGCAGCCATGTTGGATTTTGTAATATGGGGATGAAATGTTCTTGGAGTTTCCAAGTAGAAATTCCAAGTGTGAAGAGTTTTCCAGTTTGAATTTACAAGTTGGAACTCAGAAAATTCCATCAACTGGAACATGCAATAAGAGCCTATTAGGATCACAATAATGAGAATCATCTGGCAAGTCTAAGTATTGGACTAAAGGTCCACACACTATTTTTCGGTTTTAAACATGCAACAAAAAGTGCTCACCACAGACACAATGAGAATGTCATGAGATTTTAAATCTCCAATCGCAAAGGCTGCTGCAGGACGACCGAACACCACAGAGCTGTGAGGGCTCTCACGTTTGCTGTTTCCTGTCTACGGTAAAACAACCTACTTTGAGACTCTTAAATGTTAAGTGGTCAAAAGATCAGAGCACTACACTAGTTTAGATACAAATCAAAATGGTGGGTCACATGCTCCTACTCTGACATGCTGTTATTTGGACATTAACGTCTAATTGTCAGTGTAGTAAGATTATTAACGTTATTTTTCAAGTGTGTCACTACAATTGCAATTTGGACACTACCACACAGAACACATAAGAAACTTCACCTGCAACTCTGTAATAGGACGTACAAGGGAGATATTAGACTGATAGAAGAGGGCAACAGGACTGGGGGCACATGTTTAGGCCTAAGGATGTCTGTCTTACATAGGCTAAATATATTTAAAAAAAAAAAAAAAAAACTACGAACCTACTTACCTGTTGATCAATCTGCTGCATTCAGCACCTTGGACAGCAGCTGAATATTGGCATGTTGGAATAGTGATACTAAAAAGTGCAGAAAAAACGGCATGTTTAAATAGAGGCATATTGTAATGCCGGCATGTTTAAATAGTGTAGAGACAGATTGGCCAATAAGGAAGCAGAGCCTCAGTCGCTAATCTGCAGCTTCAGTCTTATCCTGGAGTTTAAATTTTCAACTTTATGACAGGTGAGTAAAAATTATTTTCACTATTTACCAAGTTTGTATGTTGCGCCTTTGTGTAGGTCACTCCCTCTGTCCCAGACATGCTGTTTTATTGGCTCTTACTCTAGAGTTGCTGATGTTTGATGAATACGATATACATTACGCTTTTACATTACAAATGAGAACGCAAAGTCAGGTCACGCCTCCCTGAAGGAAACTGCAGCCAGAAGAGGGAAAATTCTCCTGTAGTATGTGCTGGCCTTAAGCATAAAACACAGTCACTGTATACTAGTATAAGAAAGCTAAAAATATATCAATACAGTTTAACAGATGTGTTTTTAACTGGATATGTTGTTTTTGTTTTGTATTTTTACTATAGCCTGTATGCTTCAGTGGGTCTGCAACTGAACCAAAATTTCACACTTGAAAACCCATTAGCAACAGTTGTGTGATTCAATCAGAGCTTTGATTTGTAAAGGCATACATTTCCATGCATACCATTACATAACAACTACAATATTTTGATCAATACTGCAAGTCCTGCTCTCCAGTATGTACACAGAGAGGACATCAGTCAAAAGCGTCTCTTCACAGCAGCTGTAATTCCAGTCTCAATCATAGCACAACGCTGAGAGCTGAACATCAGTCACGTCCGCCCACTCCCATTCTCACATCTGTCACATCAAACAATCCTGTTGAACTTTGGGGTTTGCCAAAATCATTCAGGCTTTTGCTGCACAGAAAAGGTGTGTGCACCAGTCACAGGCCAGCACTAGAAACATATGTTCAAGTGTTGTGGTTCAGAAACTCAAGGGCAGAAATATACTGACACAAGCACGCTGCCTCTTTCAGGTACCTCCATGCACAAAATGCTTTGATGAGGGCTGTTCTTTAACTTGTGATTGTCACTGTAATGTCTCTTTTAAAAGAATGATTGGCAGAAGGTATCATCATTTTCAGAGGCATTGTAAAGAAGACTGGTGGCGCGCTCATTGCACTCCTCATTTTGAACTAATAGAGACAGGACGTGGCTGAGAGCTGTCGCCTTTTTAGAGCTAACTTGACAGTGATGTATTTGTACCCCAACTGAACAATTTTCACTCAATAGCCAGGCCCGGATATACACATATTTTTCCTGTACTGAATCATCGTAAACGCTGCAAGTGGCTCTTTTGAATGGGTGAGAGGATACAATTTAGTGTGCTGAGTGACAAGAAAATGCCCTTTGGATAATGGGACCTTTACAATTAAATTCTCGGTCCAACACACTTTGCCATCCAAGTTATAAATACTTTGTTTGAGAAAGTTATCAGGCCAGAGAATGGCAAGTTTCAATTTGGACAATAATGAGCTTACAGGTTATATAGCTTTGTCAAATGTGGTAATAATTAAAAATGCTTATTTGTGGTTCATTTAAGGTATCTAAAAGCAATATACTTTATCTGCTAGTTATAGTCTGTGATCCCTGTGGATCAATATTTAATATTTTGGAAAATTTACATTTGTAAGATTAATCAAAAATGACTTTATAAATGAAGCAGCTGTTCTGACTTACGGACTTCTGCCTCTTTACGGTACATCACCAGAAATGTCATCACAACAACACACACACAGGTCTACTGATGAGCCTGTTGAATAGCTACGCCTCATGCTATTTGAAAAAGCCTAATGGCTGTGATGTGTGACTGAATGTTATGCGTCACCAATAAGAGAGAGGAATGTATGGGAGGATCAATGAAAACAGGACTTTTTGGATCATTGGCATTGATTGTAGCAGAATAAAGATTACACAAACTATAAATGAGGAGAGAGAATAGTATTAGCATGGTTTAAAGCATTTAAAAGATTTATGGCTTACTATGTCAATAAAAATGTCCATATGTGACTGCCTGGTTTTGGTATACAGAGCGTTTTGAACACTCTTTATTTATCTGGGCTTTGTGCTGACTGTTGAAGTTGTAAATTCATTGATTCTAGTCTGGGTATGTTTTTCAAATGGGCCTGTACCATTTAAAACTTGATAAATTGATATTGCTCATCGTGAGATTCTCACAAACAGCACAATGTTTTTACTGTTCTGTTCTTTTTATGCCAAGTAAACAAGTGTTTGGCACATGAAAACACAAAAGCAACCTTGAATTGAACACATGTGTAATTCTTTGAAACAATTCTCCTCTCCAAAATGTAGGAGCAGATTGAATAGATCTAAAAACAGTCCAAGTCACAGTATGATGCAAGTCAATGAAAGTCAATATTTGAGGGGATTTCACCAGAATTACCATGCATGTCTTAGAGGGTCAGTTCTTTGCGAACCCTTTGCACTGTTCTGTGGTTGGTAACGACAGCGGTCCTCCTCCACCCGCTGCACCCCAATGATGGAAGTTTATTCCTCCACAGACTGACATGGAGTATTGTACAGGTCATATCTGCCTTTTGATCAAGCCGCTATTAATAGTCAAGCACCATGGAGAAACTTGACTTGCATATTAATAAATGATAGATCTGATCCAATTAAAGGGCTTTGCAGAGGAGATTTTCTGGGGGTATCTTTAGTGAATGCTTTTTGAAGGCGTATGACGGTGTAAATAGTCCCTCCCCTGGTGCCCAGGAGAGGAGGGCTGTGTCAACAGAGAGGCACAGGGCTGTCAGCACATATCAGTGCGGAGCCCCTCACGCCCCCAGCTGTGTGCACCAGCAGGTCTCTTATCTGTACGCTCCTTATGCCACAGCACCATGTTAGAGCCCAAGAGCACGAACACTGGTGCCAACCACCAACCGCTGTGCACTCGCTCTGCCATTTGCCCTCTTCATTCAGACCCTTTAAAACAGGCCAGAACCAACGGACACCAAAAAAGAATTATTACATGATGATTAATGATTGTATTTAATATAGAAAGGATGTTACAATTGAAACACAAACATATACTTATACATATATTCAATATTACTATTACTACTACTATTATGATTAATAATACTACTACCTGTGTATTCCCTCAACTAGACAACCAATCAACAGAATTTTCCCTTCCTACAACTACTACTACTTTTACTTACTTTTACTGCCCCTACTTCCTCTCATCCTCCTTTTACTACCAGTACCAATAATAATATGAGTAACATTTATAAATAGGGTTATCACTTTTTATTAGTAAAAATAAAAAAGCATATTGTCTGTTACTGTCAAATATCTATTCTTTATTCTTTGTCTATGTTTCCTCATTTAGGCCTGTCCCTTTTGTTGTCCCTTGTGTTTGGAGAATTCAGATAGTGTGACATATTCCGCAGGACACACTCATTAGGACACGCTCATTCATTATGGCGTTTAGCTTTGTGCCTTGGGCCTCGACGTGCCCCAAAAACATGAGATCTGTACAGGCTTTGACCTTCTAACCCACTTGTGTAAATGCTCCAGAACAACACAGACAATAACATGGCGGCACTGTGATCTTAATTACACTGGAGCTCATTTTGCCCAACACCAGCCAAAGAACATGTGGGCTAGTCCACTCCTTGCCCCTTATTATCATGTAATGGGTCCCATTGAATTAAACATGACAAGACCAATCTAATGCGTGAGAGAGGATGCTGTTTGATGGAGAGGTGGAGGCGCTGGATTCGCTCGAAAATGAGACCAAATTTATCATGAACAATTTTATACATTTTTATTGCTTTGAATAAAATGTTCTCTAAAATATAAATTGGTTGCAGTGTGACGCCAGGTACAGAACTCTATAATTTAGGTGAAGCACTCACACTATTTGGCATTGTTAATATTGAAAATGGCTACATTGATTTCAAATAAATTAAATTTCTTTGGTGTCTCATGGTGCAAAAACATAGTGATTGTTTGAGCTGATCACAAATTCAGGGCTAAAAGTAATACATTTGTTGAGAATTTACAATAAATCTTTCATGAAATATTCAAGGTTAAACAAATCCTTATCAAAACACGATGTTAACAGTTCATTCCTGTTGACGTGGCGTGGGTTGGTTAAAATGTGTTTACTTTACGGTGTCATTTAAGCCTGACACTTTTGGGAATTTGCCTTAAAAGTGAAGTGGATTGTCGACAATGTCATTTCAATCAAGAGGAAATAGAAAAGGCAGACATGACAATGAGGCATGCAGATAAATCAGGATAAGGTTTATTGAGCGCAGAGGAGATGCTTAGACTGGCAAGAAATGATGAATTTCCACAGAATTGGAGAGGGATAAGGAAATGTAAAACACCACAAGCTTGTACAAAAGAAGTGCAAAGACAAAGAAAAGAGAGAGAGTTTGTTTTTTTATGGTTGAAGTAACTGAAAATACAGGATTAAAAAAGATAGAATGTGGACTATGAATATATATGTATAGATTTGTATTCATAATTCATTTGCAGTGCTGACCTGGGAGAACAATGGCAAAGTTGTGTTTAGATGACCTTAGGAGCAAACCCATTTCCTTCTTACTGAGGGCTTTTGTGCAAGCACTCTGCTATTTGAACTTGACCCACATATCAAATGGTCTCATTTTTGGGGTGAAAAGTCTGTAGAATGGAGCAAATAGTTTTGCTGTAATGGTAGTGTCTGATCATCACCAATAATATCCTTTCTAATTAGCTGCAGACAGAATACAGCCTTATTACTGCAAGAGTGGCTTATATCTGTATTGGGGCAAGACAGATGTTGCTCAAATACATGGGAAAATTGGATACAGGCCCAATAAGAATAAAGTTTGGAGTAAAAGTCATTATTCCTAAACTATTACGCCAAATTATTCACAATTTGAAAGGTTACACTTGCTTGAAAACAAATTAATAGCCAAACGCCTGTGATGTTTGTTAATTTGTGTAAATGAAAATGAATTCACTTTATCCCACTAATAATGCTGCTCAGACCTTCAAAATCCAAAGCAAAATTACGTAGGGACTTTTTACTACTAAATGCAGATTACTGGAGCTATTGACAGTCATATGTAAGAGTTTCTCCAGTGTAATACCACAAACCTGCACAGGAACCCGACATGATGAGAGTTAAAGCAGACAACTTTTTAGAGGACAGTGTTGTGTCTGCAGGTGATACGCGTCCTCTTGTGTTCAAAAGTGTGCGCTCAGCCTTAACTTGGGGGTCAGCGCGAGATGTAAATGCTATGTATTTATTGATGAGCTAATGATCAGGCTGCAGTTCATTAGGCCCCGCTTTATATTTCTGTTTTAATTATCGGCCAGGAAAGACTTGACACGACAGGATCTTTAATCAGCGGGGACAGAGGCTTGCTTTCAAAGGACACCTTGCTGACACGCTGCGCCGGGACTACACGTTTTACCCCCACGTCTACCACTACCAGTGTCACATCACCTTGGTAATTAACAAAGAGATGTGTCAATTACCGCTGGGCGATCAGGACAGCTCTCCCCCGCAGGTACAGCGTCTGAGGAGTTGCGGCCGAGGCACCTACACCGCCAATCAAAGGTGCATTTACCGCGCTTCTCCGAAAAGGGGAGACAGACCACCAGACGTCGCATTCCCACAGCAAATATTCAAAGAAGGGCAAATTGGACTCGGCTCACTGGAGCAAGGCGGACACGGAACGAACCGGCTTCTCGCTCTTGTACTGCACATGCGCACTCCATCCTACTTCCAGCTGAGATAATTCACTTCTCGGGCATCAAAATTCTGCAAAGAGAAAATCAAATCGAGTTTGAAATGTATTGCGTCGCACGTGATAGATTTTTTGGTTCAGCGCGTGTTTTGGTCTTAAATATGCCAGACGTATGTACCTGTCACCGGGGGTTTCACCGTGACTTGCTGATGTAGCGACGAGCGCGCAATCTCGCGTGATTATCAAATTAGCATTCAGATCAGATATGGACCGAAAGGCACGGAGGAAATTCTAAGAAAAATAGAGTGAGTCAGTGCACAGACAGAGAAACAGACTGAAGTTTGTTAAAACCCAGAATAAGAAATGCAAACCCACATATAAGACCATGGCCAAAGTTGCTAAGAAAGACCTGAACCTGTATTGAGTTTTTTGGAGAAATGTTTAATGTTTTGTTTGTTTGTTTTCTTGAGTATGAAAGTTGACTCAAGGCTGAAATATTTTGTGTGAATATTAGTGGAAAAGGCCCTAATTGGCAGTTGTGAGGTCTATGAGGAAAGCTACAAAACAATACAAATAATGAAGGATAATATAAATCAAAAGTAACACAAACCATAGCTGTATTACATAAGGTGAAAGAGTCTCTCAACAAAGATGCATTGTTCTTATTGTATAACACATTGATTGTTCCATATTTGACATATTGCATTGAAGTGTGGGGAAGTGCTTGTAAAACCTACACTGAACCAGTTTTTCTTTTACAGAAGCCAGTAGAATTATCAGGAAGTAGTTTACAGAAGCCAGTAGAATTATCAATGGAAGTAGTTACAGAGCACATACAGATCCATTTTTTTTATTAAATTAGAAATGTTGAAATTTAATGAATTGGTGGAGTATAACCTTCTTAAAACCATGTACAAAGCTCATCAAAAAGCTTTACCAGAGAAGCTGCAAAATAGATTTTTAAAGAGAGAAAGTAGATACCAACTACGAGGAACTGATCTATTCTCTAAACCAGAGTTTAGAACAAAACCAAAGGAAAGATGCATCTGAATCAAGGGAGTGAGTCTGTGGAACAGTCTTGAAACTAATATTAAAGAATCCAAGTCCATCTATATGTTAAAGAAAAGCTTGAAATTGTCATTATTAAGAAAGTATAAAACTGCTGTGACAGGATGATTTTGTGTTTTGTTTTTTTGTAAGTACATCTATGTTTGATTTTGTGTAATGTAACAGCACAACACTGGAAGTGAATAAGAGTTGATAAGGGGCAGATATTCTCAGCTTTTGCTTCTTTCTGTGCCTTTCATTCATGCACCAAAATTGTACTAAATCTGTAATACTGTGTGTAGATATGTTGCATTGATTTGTTTTAATGAATTAAATAAATATTATTAAATTTAATTTAATTGAACTGAATAAATAAAAATAGAATTATGTCAGTGACAAAATCCACCAGCATGATCTCAAGCTTTATAAAGCTGATCATGTTCACCAGATATTTCTAAATAACATAGGTGATCAAAAGGAAAATCTGTACTTTATTCTATTGCGAAAACGATAAATAAAGGTGTATCACAATCCTTCGTCGATAACTTTCACTGCAAGTCCACACACTAACCATGAAGTGAACTAGGAGCCGGCGCAGAGCAGTGTTTCAGACTCCTACACCACATTAAAGGCGTGTTTCTACAACAAATACAAGTCCCTGAGAAAGCCGGGCTGTCTCATCTCTTCTCTGCAGCGGCACAAGGAGCCAGTGGTAGATACAAGCAGAGGCAGAGGAGCTGTGGTCAGGGATTAGGAAAACAGCACGGATTTCTGCAGTGTATGACCAAAACATTTAGCTCATGGAACCCTGCTGTTCATTCAGCTCCGTCATTGGAAGAAAAATATGGAAAAGCCCCCAAAAGAGACAATAATATCCACATACACCACAGTTTGTGACAAGGTTTGCTAAAGTGTGTTTATGACCAAAATATGAGATTTTGGTTTAAATCTGGATTACAGTATTAATCATTTTTGTTTTAATTTTTGTTTATTTTTACCCCCTGAATTTTTCAAACAGATCGATGCAGAAAATGATCACATGTCTAGAAACTGGATCTACATGCACATATCTGCTGTCCAAACATCTTTCAACTGGACAAAAAATAATGCAAAAAAGAAAAAAAGTGAAGCAAGCAATTTGACACTGCTCCATCTATTATATGTCTCGAATATGTGCAACTTTGACCAGCATGGCAAATAAAATGTGTTTAAGTAACACTTGGAAAATAGATTCAGAATAATTTATTTCCTATTTACCTGCTGTGTCTTGCCTTAAAGAACTAATCACATTTGTCTGAACCAGAGGTATAACTTAGTTTCACGCTGAGAGTTTCTGTGCGGTAGGAAACAGTAAAAGTATGAGTGTGAGAATTCCTGATGTGTTTCATTAACACTATTGGAACAAGGGCAAACACTCGTACTAAGATCTGTTAGAGTCAGCCCATTACAAAGTATTAAGTGTTCATTTTAATTGGAGTGTTCAAACCAAATGTGATTTTTTTTGTCTGTAGCTCACAACTACAGTTGTGATCTTCTATTCTAAAATTCTCAGTTTAAAGGTATAAACTAAAATATAAAAGTAATACCACAACTGGAATGAGGCTGACAACTGAATGTCACATTTTCCTCCTATTGTTTATTGAAGAAAAAGCAAACTGAGCAAACTGAAACACATTGTTCCAGAAGCTGAAAAAAAAAATAAAAAAATAAATAAAAAATGCATTTGGATTTGTTTGTTTTTAGTCCTCATTCCTCATTTTAAAAATGGGCTTTTGTGTGATTTACAGTGTGATTTACAGTGAGGTTTTATCAAATTCCTTGGGCTTATTGCATGTGCTGAAACATGCATATTACATATTTCTCTCAAATCGAGTGTTTTAGCGCTACAGATTTGTGGTACATTCTTTTTCCACTGAAACGCACTGACCGTGAGTATATTTACAGTCAGAGTTTTATTACACTCATTCATTATGTTTCATCAACTCAATTAAGCTGCTTTTAAGCAAGAAAATCAAATTCTATTAAACTGCTTTTTATCCTTCATTGGTTTAGCTCTGCAAACATAACATTATTAACACTGCATTTGCGGGTTATGCCAGTTAATCCACTAAATAAAGAGCTGTACGGAGGTGGTGTGGGTGGATAAGACGCATCCATAAGTCACTGTAGTCGAGTGAATACGGGTGTGCAGCATTTGTGGCACCTGTCGCACTGCTATGAGGAGGCACAGGAACTGATGAGCACCATGTGGGAGGGCATCTGTCCTTGATGAACCATGGGTGGCAGTCAGACCTTTATTTTATTCATACACGGATAAAGGATGCTACCCACAGTACTGTCTGACAGGTAGATAAACACATATAAATGACTAGAACACAGGCTCAGATGGTGCAGCGCTGAGAAAACACCACAGCATTTGAAACAGGTAGTTCATTAGCAGATGGTGGTGGTGCACATGAATGAAGAGACTCAAGTTCTTACGTCTCTCCAGAAGAAGAAGAGGAAGTTTTCTCAGTCTCTCTTTTGAATGTTGGGGTTTGTCACAGTGAAGTAAAACACTTATAAGCTTCATCACACCCAAACAAATCCAACTTACCCTTATATTAAAGAAATGGAGATTCTAAGGTGGGTTATTTGGGTCAGCACTCACTATAGAGCATTCTAATTATTATTATTACTAATTTATTTGATTGGGAATGAATATACATGACAGAAGCACGAGTGTAGCCATACGGATCATTTCCATCCATGCCAGGGTCACAGGAATCAACAGGTTCATAGGGTGTTGCATGTTTTTGGTTGATGGGGGAAACCGGAGCACCCAGAGGAAACCCATCCAGACACGGGGAGGAAACATCTGAACACTGAAGCTGTATTGTGTTAAAAATGTATTAACTTTTAGTAAACAATGGGTTAAAAGGGTTAAAAGTGTTGCTAAGGCGCCTCATGCAATTTATAATGAACTCACTGTTTATTAAGGATGATTCAGGCTTAGTAACTATTAGCAACACTTTAACTCCTCCCATTTGTAATTAGACGTTGTATTCTCACATACAACCACTAGAGGCTGTCTATGTTTCTTCAGTGAGATGCCAGCGCTGGTTTGACAGAAGAAGGCCACAGAGCACAGTTGAGTCTGAATAAAGGTCATGTGAAAATGCTCTTACCTCCTCAAAAAACATACCCACAGTTGTTTCTTTTTCATTCACACAAGTTACAAGTGGCATCTCCAACGCTGAAATAATCCAAATGATTAGAATTAAATTAGAATTAAGGTACGTGGAGTTTAAAAACACAGTGAAGCACGTCCTGAATTACCACGTGACATCACAAGGTGGAAGACAAACTCAGGCTAAATAAATATGCAGGATTTTTGTGTGAATGAAACAAAACACGACTACACACAAGGGTACGTGGTTGATGAGGAAACATTACAACAGATCACAAAACGCCATAATATTGTCCCTTTGTTAAGGCTAATTAAGCAGGAGTTATAATAAAGTGCAACCACAAAATCTTAGCGATATTGGAGGTATTTTCTAAAATGAAAACAACAAAAGTGTGGTCTCAAAGCGAGCGTGTCACATATCATAAATCGTGCTCTGAACACAGTAACATTACCCAGAGAGCACACGCAGCTACAGGCCTGGCAAAGTGCAAAGCGCCCTGTACTGCTGCAGGGGACAACATGAGCTGACTGCCCCATCCCCAGTGACAATCCTGACAGAATAAAAGTAATTGCAGGCTCTAAACAGCGGCCCAATGGATCTGCCAAACATTTCGATGCTATCTCACAGTTAGCAGTGAAGTAGTGCGCCGCTCTGACTGCGCTAACGCACCAGTGTAGCCAGCGGCGGCACCAGCGAGACATGTAATCCCCTCAGACAAGAGAGCACCTCATCAAGCCCGGACCCAAATCTCAGTAATTGACAAAAGGCACTGGATAATAAAGGGAGAGCCGGAAGAGAGCGTGACCAGTCCAATTCACGACCTTTTACTTTGATCATTTCATTTGTACATATAAAGCGGATTTGAATTTGTTATAATGCTAAACATATTATGTGAGGAAGCCATTTTTTATATTTTTATATCTGTACAAATAATTATATATTGAATTTTAATTTTGTGTCAGTCCATATAGAAATGTAATTGAAACTTTATATAGAAGAATTAAATAACCGTTCAAAAAATAAAATTATTACTGTATATACTGTATTAATGAATGGACTTGAGCAACAATAAATCTATGCACATTTTTATTGAGTTTAATTTGTCCAGGCACAGAAATGTGTCTTGGTGGTGTTTTAAAGGTGCACTGCGGAACTTTTTACCATGGAGATACTATTGCTTTGCCTGTAATGTTGCACAGAATGGCATTAAACCTATATAAGATGCATTTGTTCAATTATAGGTGTTTTTATTGCTCAAAAAATACAAAAAGTACCTTATTATGGCCCCAGGCCTTCTGTTTGTATTTTTGTGTGTTTTGCTGCCATTTTGTTCCTGCTGCCTGAGCCCTGGTCCCTGATTGGTGGAGCCCCTCTTCACCTGGCCCCGCCTCCAGCCTCCTCCCCCTATTTAAGAAGATCACAGCTCCTGTTCAGGGCTGTGGCCTTTGTGGCCAGTCTGCCAATGTGTCTCATGTGTGTCAGTCACTTTGTGTTTGTACTAGTACGTGACATTAGTGTGTTGAGACACTCGGTTTTGGTTTAGTTTGTTCTGTTTTTGATTTGGTCACTCGATTCTGTTTGTGGGTTTGTGGTTTTCTTTGGGACATTCGTGGTTTAGTTTAGTATTTTTGTGTCCCTTAGTTAATCACTCGTTTTGGGAACTCACGTGACCCGTTTTAGCACAAAACTTGTTTTATGTTAAACCTGTTATGTTGTTTCTTAAATTGGTTTAGTTATGTACATATTTTATCATTTTTTGTTAAGTTAAACCTTTTACACACCTGTTAATTAAACCTTACTTATTTATTCCATTTTCCACCTCGGTGTTTTTTGTTACTTCCATCACTCTAGCCGTCCTGGGTTGTAACATACCTAAAAACATGCATGTAGCTGTAAGTGGGGTCGCTTCTTCACAGATCTGACCTGTAAATTGGCCTGGTGGTGTCTCCTATGTGTTTCTATGGCGACTGAAAATACCATACTTAAGAAAATTGGAGCTAAAGCAATAACATCTACATGGAGACAACTCACTATCAGTCACTCTATGAGAAAAGTTACACAATGCACCTTTAACCTTTACATTTTACTACATTAAGACCACACAATATTAACACAGTATTTCAGAAGCTGACGCACACACACACGCACACACACACGCACACACATACACACATACACACAAATGTTGTTTTGGTCTTTGTTCCTTCTAGTTTCACAGTCTTCGTACACTGAGGAGTATTTCCGGGTCTGGTTTATGTCCCCTCTGGGCTGGACTTCATCACATCCTCAGCTATTTACAGATGCAATTTTATTCGTCTTGCCACAACAATAATTTGACAGAACGCGTCCTCCTTGATAACTCTCATATCCATTTTCACTTGTGTCCCTGCGTACATGTCACCCCACACGCATTTAATGAGGTCACAAAAGTGCGTTACCTTTTTCCGACACGGGGGAGAGGCTGAATCACTCCGAAAACTCATATCCTCCAGCAATTTCAAAATTTGACCCAACTATGTGACATCTGGCCAAAGATAATAGCTGATAAGAGGGTGTTTTTTTTTTTGTTTTTTTTTACTATCGGTGCTTTGTTGTTTCGTAATTATATGCAGTTGGTTTGGTTTGCAGATGGAGAATTTGATTAGTGATACACATATGGTGACAGAAGGTGCGATACCTAAACCTGTCCTAGTACACACAAAGAAAACTGTGCATGGAATAAAGCTCAAATAGATGTATTTACCACACACACTCCAGTAATAACAAAGAAATGTAAATGAAATCTAATTGCTACAAGTGGTATATTGAGTTATGGTTGTCTTGAGGTAAATGTGGATTATTGATTGATCTGAGTTTCTCCAGTGAAGTAAATTGGTCATTTATTACTTTACTGCTTATTGTAGTAGTAGTAGCAGTTATTTGTAGTAGTCAATTAAAAATAAAACAACAACACATGGTTCAATTATATGTGTGTGTAACAGGACTGCCTCTGGTGCAATTTATTTACATGGTGGTTTCACATATAGCATAAGAATAAATGTAGTCATGCAAAAACATAGAACCAAAACGTTGAAATTACAGACATTTTCTTTGGAAATGTTCTTCTGAGTTCATATTGATGTGAAATGTGTGTGGATTTACTCAAATAGGATCACCAACTCACGCCATTTCCAAAATAGCAGGATCCTTCCAGCAGAGGAAGCGGAGGAATTATAGGTGCGTAAAATGACTTGAAATGGGGGACTTGTGATACGGCTAATATTCATGCAGCGGGCAGTAAAGACATGAGCGCACAATAAAAGGTGCTTATAGGTTACTGTCATTAACTTTTACTGCACTCAGCCTTTTCTCGAGGTGTGCATCTAAAAAGAGCCTTTAGCACCTAATTAATAGACCATGCTATGAACCCAGTTGTGCTTCTAACTTACATCCATGACCTTGTAATCCTGACTATTGTAAATACTGTATAAATCAGCTTGGAGATTTTTGTTGTTTGTTTGTTTTTGGGTTAAAAATGTTCTTTTCTGCTATTTTTGATTGCTACAGTAACTCTTAAAACTTAATTGTTATTATTATTATTTTTATT
>JACN01153484.1:0-11696 GCA_000787155.1 Scartelaos histophorus | reverse complement strand
TATTATTTTTTATTAGATTATTTCTAATTTTATATCAACAATAGAATGACCTAAAATAAGACAAAGCTAGCGTAATAAGAAAAAGCTAGAATAATATAGCTAATTTCCTATAGCTTCCGTTCAAGTTCCTGAATACCACATGGGTTTCATGCTGCTCCAAACAGTTTGCTGATGAAGTTTGTATACTCTCCATACATTGATATTTGATACAAATGTAAAAAAAAAAAAAAAAAATCTAGTGAAAATATAGTTAAAAGTGCACTATGTCACTTTTTGTTTGCAGTTCCATCACCTGCTTGTTTCTATGGATATGTTATTACTCTGTTTATAGCTCTAACTTACATATATTCAGTTGCAGAAGGTTTTACTGCTCAAAAATACCTAGAAAAACCGTCTGACTGTGAAAGGGGGTCGTTACTCCACAGATCTGATCTGTAACTTGATCTGGTTAGGTCTCCATGAAGATAGAACGGTGTAATACCAAACTGTGAAACACTGCAGACCAAGCATTAACATATACATGGAGAAAAGCATTTGACGGATGCTCCACCAGAAAAGTTACACAGTGCACCTTTAAAAATAAAATGCATTGATGTACTTGTCTATTTAATTCAAAATAACAATCATAAAGTCTTTATTTAGATTTTTTTTAAATTCTATTCGGTCATCTGTACTGAACAAATGCACTCACTCTGACAATGCAATGCTTGTAATAGTCATAAAATACCACACACTGCAGGACCAGACCACACAGATGCTCAAGCTTTGAACATGGAAAACCACTTCATCCCACTTTTCTTTAAGTATAAGAGTCTGTTGTGCAAGTCACCCTATGCCATTAACAAAGCCAATCCTGGGCACAGACCCAAGTAGTATAACTGCAGTCTGTCATGTACACACAGGTCTGTTCTTGTTCAGTGAAGTAGTGCCAACACCGAGTGTAACACAAGCCCTCCACAGATGAAGCTGCTATACCTTGGAACACTGCCGGGAAGCACAGTTCTCATAATATTGTGTGAAACATCCGCAACCTGCAACATTTGGCAGCTCATGTCCCGCTGCTCTGTCACTCAAATAAGCCAAACATAAAACAGACAAGTCAGCTTAGCTCACTTTAATGTCATAACAAGGTGAGGATATAGAATCACTTTGACACAGCAAAGTTTGGAGTGGCACCTTGGTGAGGCATGTATTTTTGCTTTAAAGAAATGTTCTTTCCTCGGCTCTGAAGTCTAACGTCTGCCACATTTCCCAGACACACTCGATGAGTTGGATTTATTACACCTACAAAGCTCATGATTCACACTATACAACTTTATCTATTGCTCAGTTGCATTTGTACGCACAGATAAGGTGATACTAGTAGCTGAGGGCTAGGGTTCCTATTCCTACGACTGTCATTGTGCTCTTGAGCAAGACACCTTAGCCTTTTCCCTCTGAGTTTTTACTGTGTGTGCATGTAGAATTGTAGTCACATCAATCAAGGCACCAAGGGCAACTGTGGCACTAGTGACTTCTGAGTTAATGGATACTTTGCATTGACATCATGCTGGGGGGGTTATGCATGTGTCTCTAATGGTGGAATGTCAAGCAGTTATAATCGAGACACAATGCACACATCGCCAAACACTGTCAATAGGTTTTAAGACACACACAATATGGATTTAACACATTTTCAGGAGCCTGGGATCATTAAAGCGCTCATGGTCCTGTTTGATTTTCAACAAAAATGGTGAGTGTGACTAACTGAAAAAAATATTTGCTAACGCTGCTTAGCTTGTGACTGTAATTTTATCTGTGAGAGACTTTAACAACACAAATCAGCTTACCTGTCGTAGTCCTAGCAAAGTCTTTATGGTTAGCCTGTATAAACATAACGCACAGATAAAAGTCTAATCAACCCTCAGAGCGAGAAGTGCCCCCAGTTAGCATCACACCCTATGAGAATGTTAATTACAAAAGCCACAAAGTATAAATACAGATTGTAAAGACACTTTTTTTTGTACACTGACAGGGATATGGCAGGCAGTCCATAAGATTTACACACTTCCACATGCTGCTGATGTACGGGCAGTGACTTGCTCAAGGACATAACAGCAATAATAGGAGAACAGTCCCCTGGCACTACTGTAGAAAACACATCAGCAGAGATCTGTATTCTTCTGTGTTCATTGTACATGAAATGGCTGTATGTATAATCGACTTATTTCGCCTGCTCTAAAACCAAGCCTTGAATACCGGCAGAGATGTAATGCACGCCGAACAAAAAGCTTTCCTCACTGTGGAGATGCCGCGGCAGAAACGTGGTATTTTCTTTACAAAAGCACACAGTGGTTTTCCAGTTGAGAAGGTAAATAACTGTCATGCTTGAGCAGGGAGTGTCCGTGCAGAGCGTGCAGACGACGTTATGAAGTGGAAGTCAGATGAGTGAGATTGAAAAGACACAATAGGAGGGAGGGCACCCGGAAAAAGAGAAGAGGGTGTCACTAAAGGACACACAGTCTGAGTGACAAAACCTTATTGGATTTATTTGTCTTGCTCGGATTCTTCGATGAATCTCATTTATTGTGGCTGACAGCGAGGAAGTGCGCATCAAAGCCGAGCGAGCCACCAACAAATGTCTTTTTCCTCATAATGAACGGAAGAAGCGGGTCTGAAGAGGACACGCTGCAGACAGGCAGATATGGGGCAAATTCCACACATTCCCCCCAAAAAAAATCTATTACGTAAAAGATCAGTGGAGGATTATCACATAGAAAAATAGACTGAAGTAAAAGTATTAAAGTAAAAATGTAAGTTCAAATGTAGATTTTGTACTACAGAAACAACTGCAAAACTAATTAAAATAGAATAGATTTTTCGTCCTGTTTTTATTTGTATATTTTTGCTTCCTCAGACTATGAACATGCTAAAAATAACCCCACAGCCTTTTCAGCGCGTCTCAAACTACCTTCAATTCATACTTAAGCACAGTACTTTACTACTTTTCCTTTGTTACATTCCACCACTGTAAAACATGCATTTCACACATGGCAATTTCACAGATGGACTTGCTTTTAGTTGCATTGCATTAAAGATTCCCAGACACTAGGCCAACTTGTTTAAAATAAGTTGCAGCAGGGATCCAGTTTCCTCCTGGCCTCAAAACAGAAGTGATGAGAGATAAACATTCTCATATTACCCAGAAATTATAATCTTAACTGACAAACTTGACAAATTTACAAGTCTTCTGCTTACTCAACTGAGACATGAAACCACAGATATTGCTGGGAACTTGGCGAATGTCTACTTTTGCCAGACTTTTTCTCTTTTTTTTTTTTAAGGTCATAACATTGTATAGAGAGTCAAGCCAAGTAACTATGGCCACAAGTAGAATACATCATGGACAGAAGTAACTATATTTTAGAGCTATTGCTGCCAACAGACAAACACAATACCATGTCTTAGCAAAATAAACACTGCAATAAACCTCAAATGAATGCTGAGTGTCATTACTTATAATTTGAGAAGCGTTTTTGACTGCTGAATACCTCAAGCAATGCAACTCTGAGTGACCAACACACGTCTCATAAAAAGATCAATGCACAAATCAATAATGTTTTAGCACAGCATATTTACGAACACACAGTGATGGGAAGCAAATGGGTTCATGTACCAAAAATACATATTCTGAATGTGAGTTTTGAGTTACTTTTCAATTTGGTGATATTCAGAATACAGTTACTTTCTTACAATAAAGTATTTGATAGCTCTATTTGGGGTTCAAACAGCACAATATTAGTAAGAAAAACCATGTACCAAAAATACATATTCTGAATACGAGTTTTGAGTTACTTTTCCATTTGGTGATATTCAGAATACAGTTGTTAAAACGCTAGCATTAAATAAAGTATTTGATAGCTCTATTTGGGGTTCAAACAGCACAATATTAGTAAGAAAAACAGAAAACACTGCTCTTGTGGTGAGTGCATGTGTGAGTTTTCCTTCTTTAGTCAGTGATAGGAAATGCATAAGAAACAATAAACAAACTCAACGCTGTTTTAATGCTAGATTGTTTTTTGCACACTATAATTTAAATGCAACTTGATGTAAAAGTATTCACAATACAGTACTGAGAAGGGCCCATGTATCGGAATACATTACAAAATACAGTTTAATGCAGGTACTCAGTGTTATGTAACTAAGTACATTTTCAAAGTATTCTTCCTACCACTGTGAATACATGATGGACAATAAGATGATATGATAGTAACAGTTCTAATGGTTAATGTCATCTTTTTGGTGGAGGGGACATTCACCATCCTTTGTATGACATTAAACAGCTCTACATTACATTTATTAAATTACAGGTTGTTTTATAGCTCAAAAATACCTAGAAAAAAAGGCATTCTGACTGTGAGTGGGGTTGCCTCTCTACCAATCTGACCTGTAACCTGGTCTGGTTTTGTCTACATAAAGATAGCAATGTTTAACACCATACTGTGAAACATGTTAGACAAAGCAATAACATTTTCACAGACACAGAAAAAAGCATTTGACGTGCCCTACACCGGAAAAGTTACACAATGCACCTTTGAAGAAATCAAGCAGTAACACACTGTGGGAAAAGCCCTTCACTTTGAGAGATTTTATATTCAACAAACTGAGAATTGCTTTGTTCACCTGCCATTGTGCATCACTGATGAGTTTAGATGTTTCCGTTAATCATCTTGAAACTGGGATGAAAGCATGCATATTGATTTGGTTTTCCTCAGCGACGATCCCCAAAACAGCTGGCACTGAACTCCAATTTGCTTTGTGCCCCAACTGCTGTGGCAGAAGATGTAGTTTGTCCTTGAGGATTGCACATAAATCAACAATCAGCAGCAGCACAAGCAGGCAGCCAGCCCCGAGCTCTGCCAGGAAAAGCATAAACTTAATTAAGTCCCATCTTACAAGGTGTGCTTGCGCTGGGAGAGCTGTAATGAAAGCCTAATGCTGGCCACAAATTGGTCCAACAAGCAGCTAAAACGAAAGCCTGACAAGACCCTGATACAGCCCCGCAGGAACGCCCCATTGAGAACGTAATGCGAAATCTTGGAACATCAAGCACATCATATGCATCGATACCTTTGCCTTGCCCAAAACTATTATCAACTAAGAAGGAGGAATTGAAGAAGCCATGAATTGCAGTTATTTTTAAAGTTGGACTAGATCTGCCTGGTAATTGGCCAAGCTCCTAAGATGCACTCAAAAATAAGAAAGGCTGAACAGTCAAAATGTTTCTCTCCTCGATGAATCAATATGTGCATTCAGGAGGATGAAGCTGTTCCATTTTTATATGTAAAGGCACATTATGGAACTTTATGGCTTTGGAATGTTCCACAGTATGGCATTAAACCTTTCTAACTTCATAGAGACAAAACCAGATCAAATTATAAGTCAGATTTGTGGAGATGCAACCCTGCTCACAGTCCCAATTCTTGTTTCTATGTTGTTTTCTAGGTATTTCTGAGCTATAAAACCACCTGCAATCTAATAAATGTAGAAGTAGAGCTATTTAATGTCATAAGAGCAATGACATCTCCATAGAAAGAAGCAGATGACGGAGCCTGAAACAAAAACCTGCATCGTGCCACTCTAACATAATGTATAAGAGGCATTATGAATCTAATTACTTCATGTCGATACAAGGTAAAGTATTTATGTGTATCTTTGTTTTGTGTCTTTCCTCATATAACTCTTGCATGTGTGCAGTTATATACTTTTGCGATCCAGGGACACTGTTAAATTGTCTCATAAATTTAACTGTAAAGCAGGTGTAAACAAGTCAGAGTGCCAGACCTCCATAGCATTGTTTTATAGTATGCATCAAATTCTGGTTTAGCAAAAAGCATGCGCCAACAAGTTTACAACTGAATTTAATGCAAGTCTTTTAATAAAGTTTAAATACGTTCTATAGAGGAGTTTCTGCTTTACTTGCTTATTAGAAGTGAGAATGGCTCAGGGGTTAGACGAGTCACCCACTAACTCAAATTGATTTATTGATTTCCGCTCAGAATAAGTCTGTTCTGTCACCTCTATTATAGAAAAGTGGTGTATGAATGAAGTGCGTGATGGTGGTTAGAGAGGAGGCGCAGACTAGGAGACTCACAAATCTACTCTAGCTTGTCAGAAAAGTCACAATAAGATATTTTTTCCCAAATTATTCAGCTTTTGTGTTGCACTTTGAGCGACTTCAATAACCCTGCAGAACATTCCACTGAAAGTCATTATTCTTACTATTATTACTTTACCTGGAATGTTCCATAGTATTGCATTAGGTCATGTTACACACCAGATCTGCACTATACTATGGAACAAGGAAAGCAATAACATCCCCCTGGAGAAAGGCAGGTAAAAGTAAGAGTGATGCAAGAGATTTCCTTCCATCTGCAATAACCGCAGAACCGTGACCTACTGTTAATTATTATCTTTGCAATTCAACTTTTGTTATTACCATTTAGTTGAGAGGCAGCTGTTTTTGTCTAGTGTCTGCATCCTCATCAGACATGCATGCATTTAGTGTAGCGTGATTACAAATTTGAAATGAAAATGATAAGCACCCGGCGTCCTCTTGTCAAGCGATGGGCCACGTTGTTATGCTGCGAGCGCTCTTGCAGTTCCTTGAAATATGCATTTGATTGCCTGCGATTCCTCTGTATATAATGACATTGTTTGGGTTGAGGTTATTTTAAGAAGTCTTAAAATAATATAATAGATTTGTTTCTGAAATGGCTGCATAATCTTTTCAGCGGTAATTGGTTTCAGTGAGAATACTTCTACCCTGGCATCATTCTTCAGCCCCTACAGATGTGTACAGTTGCTCTTTATAAAGGTTTTTATTAAGAATCTGCAAATAAGAATCAGCAGGACAGAACAAATGGAGAGAAATGTGAAGATACTGTAGCTTGCCAGTGTTAAAAAAAAGAAGAAAAAAAAAAAAAACCTTATAGAACTGATAATAAAGCACAGATTGAGAAGTTCTCCAGTGAGGTCCAGGATGAACCCAAGGGATGCAAGAAGCAGATGGCCCCATCAGAGAGGACATGACAGTGTTTGATCAATATTGTTCATCCATTTTCCAGATGGCAAGTCCTAAATGAATCAATATTTATAAGAAATATTTGCAGTGGAATGTTGTAAAAGTTATACGCTCATGACTAGAGCTCATTTTAATGCAAAACATAGACTATAAAGCCCATATTTTCTTTTCCGTATTTTTGAAACTGAACCCATATCTTGAATAATTGGCTAATCATAACATTCAAACTTGTTATTTTGTTTTGTATTTACTCAAATGACAAATTACAACGGTTGAGATCCTTCCCACTTCCCATTGCCTTTGTCATTACTGTTGACCATCTTGCTCATTTAAACCAAAAGCAAGTGAGAAACATAATTACGGGTCTGCGGGCTCGGTTTTGTTTGTTTGCGGGCTTCGGTTGTCAAAGCTACTGTCTGGTGTTAATGTCTGCTATTCAAAGTGTTGACAGTTATTTCAACACAAAAAGATGTGTCGGGACAAACTGTAATCAATGATATAACCGGCATTTAACTACCAATAAAAACAAATAGTCTATAGGTCTCATAATGTCCACCATTGAAACACATGGGAATAGGTTTCAGCAGAAAAGAGTGAAGTATGGATGGAAAAACACATCTGGGAACAGCTCATGATGTATTGCTGCAGAAAATGTACATAATAATACCAAAAATACTTTATGCCACTGACATGACAAACCTAAATCTGTAATATCTATAATGTGAATAGGTTAGGTTACAACTACTGCTCAAATATTATCTTAGGCCTAATACTATTATTGCAAAAAAGAAATAAAAAATGCCTATAAGTGCAAAGAAAATGTGCATTAGATAAACACTGATCCAGAAAAATATATGTTAACCAATAAATAACATAACATATTTGACATGTTGCATTGAAGTGTGGGGAAGTGCTTGCAAAACCTACACTGAACCAGTTTTTCTTTTACAGAAGCTGTTAGTGATCAATGGCTGAACCAGTTTTTCTTTTACAGAAGCTGTTAGAATGATCAATGGAAGTAGTTATAGAGCACATACAAATCCAATTTTTATTAAATTAGAAACATTGAAATTTAACGAATTGGTGGAATATAAAAATTCTCAAAATCATGTACAAAGCTCATCAAAAAGTTTTACCAGAGAAGCTGCAAAATAGATTTCTAAAGAGAGAAAGTAGATCTCAACTATGAGGAACTGATCTATTTTCTAAAGTTTAGAACAAAACCAAAGGAAAGATGCATCTCAATCAAGGGAGTGAGTCTTGAAACTGATATTAAAGAATCCAAGTCCATCTATATGTTTAAGAAAAGCTTGAAATTATCATTATAAAGAAATATAATGTAATGAAGCTGTACATCTATGTTTGATTTTGTGTAATGTAACAGCGCAACACACTGGAAGTGAATAAGACATGTGCCCTTTCATTCATGTGCCAAAATTGTACCAAATCTGTAATACTGTATGCAGATATGTTGCATTGACTTATAAATAAATGTTATTGAATTGAATTGAATTGAACATAGTAATTCTCGTGGCTTACCTTAATAGATCTATAGAGGTTTTATGCACAAAGAGTGAAGCATTGTGCTAGTGCTGAGTGACTACAGAGACGTTAATGAGCTCTGGTGCTTGATAAGCAGCTAATCGAACAGTGAAGGGGGCCTGGGCAGCAGTGGTGTGTTCAAGTGTCTGTTCCGAGAATGTGTGCACTACAGCCCTCTTACAACATAGGGGTTAGTGCGGGGTTGCTGATTTGTTGTTGGAACATCTGAAAGGGTACAGCAAACCGAAAACGAGCAGAAAAAAAAAAAAAAAAAAAAAGAAAAGAGACAGCATTCACTTTACCGGATTTCATAAAAGCTCATTATCCCACACAATTCCTACCAAATGAAAAACAAGGTCAATGAGATGCCAAATACATGTAAAGCTACATTCAATATCGCTAAGTTCTTTCTGCCACTTTGGAGTAAAACTATAACTAAACTGTAGCGAGCACAGTGAAGCACCAATTTTCAATCCATTTGATTTGAATACGACATTATAATCAGCAAGTTGTGCACACAAAACAATTAAACTGGCAAGCAGCAATTAACGCACAATAAAGACGTATGCCTAAACAAGTTTGCCTCGAATCGCGCTTCTAAAGCAGGAGGGATTTTCCGTAAACATTCAATGCTTAAACATCTTTGGCCCGTGTTAAAGTGATAGGGGATGCAGTTGCCATGGTAACCACACAGCGAGGAAGAGAAAAGAGAAAAAGTACCCTGGAGTTCTCCTATGCAGACACTGTAGAAGGTCAATCACATGGGTATTGTAATTAATATACAGCAGATTTCTAATAAGGGACGCAACAGGCGAAGGATCAATACTGCAGAGGGTTATGTAAATGAACCGAGCGAGGCCATTAATCAACTGATCTGCCCATCTCCGCAGTGGCGTTACTCCAAATATCGCATTCTGGGATGTACTTTGATAATGTCGTTAACTTTCTACCTACTTTGCTTTTTAAAAGGTGATCGATAGGTGGAGGTCATGTTCAGTAATTTAATAATGTCAACATTTCTGATGGAGGCCAACCAGGGCACATGATGGTGAACCTGGGCATTATTTGCTGGGGATTGAGTTCACAAACTTGCTATAATTTTATAAACTGAATAAATTTGAACACTATTGGATAACGTCACCATTTCAATACATCATTTCATAATTTAGGTTGCCAGAGAAGTCACTTATTGATGGATAACAAAACAGCAATAGTACTTCACCATGATGTAATAAAGGCAGAAATGAGCTAGTTTAGTAGTACATATGACAGATTTAAAAAATTCTCAAATTTCAATTTACTTTTGTAGGATTATTAACTATTGCAAATATAAATGGTAGTTTTAGACCAATCGATAAGTCATTTGAGAGGGAAAGTTGAAAAGTATGTTGAAGTAGAGAGTTCAAATATAGATGATGTCACACTAGAGAGAATTTACACCTTAATGCCTGAATAGATAGATGTATATTAAAAAAAATATGTTTGTGTGTTGGTCAATTAAGTTGAGATAATTAATTTGACTATAGCAAAAATTATAAATAAAAATAAATGGAAATTTGGGTATGTTGCAAATTTGCGACAACTAGATCACGGATTATATCTTGATCCAAACGGTTTGTTGCATATTTGTGACGGTCAGTGTTACACATAACTTACACACAAGAAAATCTTTTTCTTCTGATGCTTTCAACATGATTTTAATGAAAATGATGAATGTGTTTTCTTATATTTGTATTTGTGAGATAATAAATGACGTACCAATGCATAGGTATCAATTATGGCATTCTCTATAATGTAATGTCAGGATTTTCAATAATCAGGAAATAAAATCTGAAACCTAAAAAATGCAAAATAGGATAAACAAGTGTGAATGTAAAAAAATAAATATATTATATCCTGTGTTTCAGCTAAACATAAAACACATATCTTTACCTTCCTAAAATAATCGCATAAGTCACTTTTTGCCTAAGTTTACTTTGCCATAATTTAGGCCATAATTTCAATTTTGGGGGGAGTTTTTTGTGTTTCGTGAAAAACCTGAAAAAATTATGATTATTTTAGGAAGGTGTCGATATTTAAGTTGCAACCAGCATCATATCACGGCTTAGAATCTAAACTTGAACCATGTACCAAACCAGATACACTGTTTAAACTTACCTCAACTTATTATTTACTTGTATGTGGCCTTGCAAAGTACAAACAGTATTCAATATAATAATCCCATCTGCACAAGTCACCATATGTCAGGTGAACACACTGTAACTCTTGAATGAATATTGTGTATCTTTCGCTGTAATCTTCTGTGAAATACCTTGTACCTTATTCCCTCAACAAACAGACTGCACTCACATTGTTTGAACAATCTCTGGCCAAAAGTGTTTACCCTGCATCCATCCATGACTGGCTCACACAGCACAGGTGGGTGGATGGAGTCAAGAGGCCTGCGTTGTTTGTGGGCTACAATGTCCACAACAGGCAAACAAAAAGAGCAGCTAAAATAAACCCGTAAAAGTCTATTTACCTTGATAACAGACGGGCTTTGGATTGGAGCTTTTTTACTGTTGCTTACATATCTGAAACAGTAATTTGACTGATGGCTAGAAAATGTCTCTGTCGGAAGTGCAGAGAGCTCAGCTGATGTTAAATGGACTGTAATGATAGTGGAGATTGATAAGGCGCGTTAAGGTGCCACCACTTTGGCGGCAGATGGAGGAGATGGATAACCCACGCTGAAATGACTGAAGGATACATTTGAAGTACACTTTGTGACTCCAGTCCAAATACGTTATAGAAAGATGTTAAGAAATGTCTGAGGAGGTCTTTTATCCTTGCCTCCATATGACTACATAAGGGATATAGCTAAAGTACACTTTTATTATTGTCATTCAAAACTTTTGATTATTTATGTGCTGTAATATTGATTGTGTAACTTTGTGATAACTTGTTGTGTGGGATTGTAACTTTGTGATAATTTGTTGTGTGGGATTGTAACTTTGTGATAATTTGTTGTGTGGGATTGGGCATGTTGCTACAGGACACCTGAATTTTTTCTCATCAGGGGAAGAATAAAGTACTATCTATCTATCTATCT
>JACN01143440.1:0-10949 GCA_000787155.1 Scartelaos histophorus | reverse complement strand
CGTTAGAGATCCGTCACTTTGTTTTCCATGGTGGCTGCTATGTGCTGTAGCCGGAGGGTGAGCTGTTTGCTCTGTGCGGCCGGGTCCTCGTCCAGGGATGCAATGATCTGAAAGAGGACAGACAGGGACGTGAGGTACAGTGAAGGGAGATGTAGAGGAATAAGTAGTACAGACGGGGAGGACAGAGGGGCGAGGGAGTGGACAATGGACACAACAACAAAGAGCAGACAAATAGAGATGGTCTTTCAATTATTAATAGAAATACACACGGGCTGCACAATTTCTGAAAAGAAAAAAAAAAGTTGATGCTTTTGACAAGCTTTGAGAGTTTTACTAAGCTTGCTATGCTTAGCTGTTATTAGGGGAGTAACAATATCCAAGTCTCACACATATAATATCGTCACAGTATGATACTTTTTGCAATATGGTGGGAAAGCTCATGATACTACAATACTCTACATAATAAGTGTGACATTCTAAAATACTTTGGTCATTTGGTACATTTGTTGTCATATTCAGATCAGTAACATTTTGAACATCCCACCGAAGTTGAATTGCAAAATTCAAGTAAAAGTTATAAAAAAGTTATAAAAAAGTTAGTTAAACATTAAAGATGGAATGAAATCCAAATCTCTCAGTTTGATATTTTCTCAATATGCATCTCATGGTCTGATATTTATTCCAATATTTTGTGGAGACTTCTAAAATTTTGAACATGCTACTTTACTTTACTTTTTAAAATGTCATAATAAGCCTTTGGTGCTGTTATATTACAAAAATAAGATTTCAAAATGCTTAATAACAGTTATTTCTTCACGTAGTCTGTATCGAAATATCAAAGGATCATGGTCTATGTAGTCCCCTCTGTTTTTTTCAGTTTTTTTTCCTCCAAGCTATTTCTGCACCACAACAATGAATTTAAGCAAAGAGACTTGGGATTCTGTATACTGTGATGGCCACACTATTATTGTGAGGCTTTTGATATTGTGATATCACGAGATTTCAGTTATTGTTACACCCTTAGTTGTCATAGTAGGATCCTGTTCGAAGTTCTTATTTTAAATAACCAGCACTGATTCTTGAGAGCTTTTAGCCATGTCAGAACATTGTTAGCCCCTAAAAAACATCCCTTGAATTGTTTGTTTCATTCTTTGATCTTGCAATTTTATTTATGTCCATGGAGATGTTACTAATTTAATGTTCCACAGTATTGCATTAAACATAAACCAGGTCAAGTTACAGGTCAGATCTGTGGAGAAGTACTCACATTTTCAAGACATTTTAGGGCACAAAAACACTTGTAATTGTAATCCAAGAGTATGTTGCCAATGTGGAACATTCAAAGCAGTAACATCATGGAGACAAGCAGGGTGCGGATCTTCGAGCAAAAAAGTTGCATAGTGCATCTTTAAAGGGCCCATATTACACTATTTTCTAGACCTGGAGTTGTGTTTTGTTTTATTCACAAATGTTTAATACACAAAACCTACAGATTTAGGTTGAGTTCTTCTCTCAAATGCACTGTTCCACCTTGTGAAGTCATTGTGTTTTTAAACTCTTTACACTCCCTAGAATCATTCAGATGTTGTCACCCTGGAATTTCCGATCTCTGCTGGACTAAAGGTAAAAAGCGACTGTTAAGTTGAAAATGATTGCTTTATGACATCACAAGGTGGAACAGAGCATTTTAAATTATGGAGATGTAGACAGACTGAGAATAAAATATTACTCAACTATGTGTGAATGACATAAAACCACAACTCCAGGTGTGTTTTTGATGAACCAGCATTATAACGTGACTTAAAGCTCTCAAGAGTTGTTTTTGTGTAATATAAATGCAGTCATTCACTCAAATGTGTTAATATGCTGAGTGAAACATCTGCAAATAACACTGGAAAATCTAAAAACAAGACAAAAGTGTTTCGAGCCAGGCCCTGATCCTAAAAGCTTACTGATATAGACTCCCACTTTTGCAGCTTGATAGACATTTGTTTACTTGTTCATTAGATTTTGTTTATCCAGTTTACTGACCCACAATGGACGCTTCAAAAATCAATTCCCAGAGCAATTTTCCAATTCACATCCCACCCAAATGTTTTCAATTAAAATTTTGTACAATCACTCTTCTGGTATATGGAGAGTGAAGCCAGGGGAGTAAAATGGAAAGGCAATAATATGGTGGGCAGTAGTGCGTTCAGTGGAAAAGGGCTCTGGGCGAGATATGAAAAAAGCACAGGAAAATGTCTTAGCCGAGCGTGGTACGAACAGATAGGGCCAATTTATTAGAAAATTAATTTTAATTTTAGTTTTAATTTTTCTATGCTTTTAGAATCTTATTTAATTTTGTTTCCTCCATTAAATCTTTATTTTGTCTACAGATAAATGGAGTCAAGGTCAAAGCAAACGGGGTTAAAAGCGATAATAGTAGTAGTAGTTTAAATGGTAATGGTAGGAATAGCATTTAATTTAGTAGTGGTGCCAGTTGTACTCGCCTGATATTGGTAGTAGTGGTAGTAGTAGTGTCTCATCCTGGACTATTTACTTCTAATATGCATACTAATTTTTCTTTATTTTGTCTACAAATAAATGCACTCAAGGTCAACGCAAACAGGGTTAAAGGTGATAATAGTAGAAATATTGAAGTGGGCCTAATAATAATTTGTAGTAATAGTAGTGGTAGTAGTAGTAGTATGTCTTACCCCGTCGTAGTATTTGCTGGCGTACTGGTACAGCTGATGCAGAGCCACTTGTGTGTTGAGTTTGTCTGTGTGAGCCTGAAAGAGACAAAAATCACTATTTCAGAAGTACATATTTATATCTGTATAGTATTCACTTTTACACGCTGATGGCATTACACATTCTCTCACCAATATGTAACATTTTATATTATACATTAAGTTTGTTTTTCTTACATTGCCCAGGGAGAAAAGGACGAAAAAATATGAATTTAACAAAATAAAAGCGTCATCATGTATTTGAGTTTGATGTAATTGTATTTGATGTAATTGAGTACTTTTAACTAAGATGGACTTGATGGCTCTTGTTAACGATATACTTGCTTGGAACTACCTTTGTGTCACATATGCTGTCCTTGTGCAACCAGGAAGTACAAATAGTTGAAACTGTCGAACTAGAGGAAACTAGAGTGTAGCGTTTCATTTGCACTGACTGAATGACGTCTGATTTATAATATGTTTTCATCCAGTATTCGTTGTCATCACTGTTCTCCCTAACTGTAAACCTATCATTGCATAAACCAAAAACTACACGGAGAAAAAACAACGTAAAGGTTAGAAGTAAAGCCCTACAGTACACTTAACTGTGTTTTTCAGGATTTAAAAATATCACAGTAAAAAGTGTGTGACATGAATGAAGGAACAAACAAAGTAACCTTTAGAAGAGACAGCATCATTAAATAAAGTTTGACGTACTGGAACTGTGACCACTACAAGCGCTAATACCACTGCTGCAATTTCCTCCTATGATATTATGAAGTACTATTTAGCATATTATAAAATACACAGTATACTGTTACTTCAAACCAATGTGTGTTTAAACTTTTACAGATTAGCACAACATATTAGAATAAGAAAAACAGGAACGACAGTAGTAGTAGTGGTAGTAGTAGTAGTAGTAGTAGTTTCAATAGAGTGTAAATAGTAGAAACGGTAGTGATAGTTATAGTAGTAGTAGTAGTACTGTAATAGTATCAGTAATCATGGAGGTAGTAGAACATGTAATAAAAGTAGTAGTAGTAGCAGCAGCAGCAGTAGTTTCAGTAGAGTGTAAATAGGAGAAACTCTAGTGGTAGTTATAGTAGTAGTAGTATTGTAATAGTCACTATCAGTAATTGGTAATGATGCAAGTAGTAAAACCTGTACTAAAAGTAGTAGTAGTAGTAGTGTTAGTAGTTTTAGTAGAGTGTAAATAGCAGAAACAGTAGTAGTAGTACTGTAATATCAGTAATGGTGGCGGTCATAGAACCTGTAATAAAAGTATTATTAGTATAGTAGTAGTAGCAGCAGTAGTAGCAGCATCTGTAGTAGCAGCATCTGTAGTAGTAGCATCTGTAGTATCTGTAGTAAATTCTCACCCTGGACACTTCGGCCAAGTGTGTGTTCATGTCCTGGTCGCTCACAGGTACCATCTGCCTGATCCCCTTGTAGTAACTGAACACACAGAAGACAGTGTTAGGAGCACAGAGCCTGAGACATGTTCATGTGCTGCAGGTGGAGTCTACTCACTCATCCACCATCTTCTTGTAGGTGGAGATCTCCTTTGCATAGAGTAGTTTGTTACTCGGAGAGTCCTATAAACAACAAGAGCCACTTCAGAACAATCCAAATCTGAACCGTCACAGGCACAGTGAGAAAACATCACGTGCACATGACTTCAACAGTAAAGCTGCACTATGGAACTTTTAAGGGTGTTATCATTGTGCTGACCCGGCTGAGTTTGTGCTCGCTCTTGGTGCACGCGTCCATAAAGGTCTGAGCGATGACTGACAGAGCAGCGTCCACCACCTCCGTCACGTTTACATCAAAGATGAAGTGAGGATTTTTCAGGATGTTCACCCAGAAACGCAGAGGCAGACTGTGACCGACAGGAGAGGGAGGAGAAGAAAGAAAAGACAGAGAGGGAGGAAAAGGAACAATTTATCATTAGTATTATTTATGGCTTAATAAGAGAGTAGAATTGAATCAAATAACCCACTGCTGCAAGTAGTGCTCTGAATGAGAGTTACTTCTTAATAAACGACCTAATAAAAAGTGAGTGAAGAAATAATTTGGAAAATACATTAATATATGCTCTTATACCACATTGTTTTAAAGTGAAACACTGAACTTGTCTGTAAATTCTGCATTTCACACAGATTTGCCAAAAAATGGGAAGACTGACTCCACTCAGACATCCTGGTATAAGGCAGGACAAGGTACACATGGTTTTCTTATGACTTGGTTCACTGGGATAAAGATATAGATGATCCTATAGCTTTATATTAGGAAAGTGTCAGTTTGTGAACTAAAAATAGCAAAGAAAAGTGCAAATCTAAAACAGAATCCCCCTCTTATTTTTTTTTTTTGTAAAATCTTAAATCTAATTATGTGAAATCTCAATGAGGTGAGTCTAACCATTATGTGCACTTTAAATGACTCTCCTGGGGCTTGACATTACTGAAATACTGCCGACAACTCTGTGTGCGTGTGTGTGTGTGTGTGTGTGTGTGTGTGTCAGTATCAGAACTACTGAACTGCCCATGAGGTCTCTATCCTCACAAATGACCAACAGAAAACTAAAGATGGTGACAAGATGTTTTGGGAGGAGGGACATTTTAGTCCCAAAGCCAATCTGACTTTGAGCTGCGCTTCCTAACTACACATTTCAATCGTGTTTTACTTATTGGAAAGATGTTCTTATTTAGTTATACATTTAATTACTTTCCTGCTACTCAACTCCCAACTTCAAACTGCCCCTCAGGGAAATAATTGAATTACTAGATTTTTTGGGGGCATTAGCTAATCACTCTCACAATCCACTTTGCCCATTTGGGGGTTTTCCTGCTGTGTTTTCTATATGTATAAAGTTCTTCAGTGATCAGAGGTTAGAATGCATAAAGGGCAAGAGAAACATGTATTAAGATCCTCACATCCAAATTTACTCTGCAACACAATCATCACTAGTTGCGGTGGAATTTAAAAACAGATTTGGGATTGACTTGCCAAATTTGTTGTAGTCAAAGAGAAATGGAGCCACTGTGAATGGAACCATGAAAAGTGCTTTATTACAGGCTGTGACTGCAATACACATCATTTTGGTAACTTTGGTAACTTCATCAAAAAACTTGAAACCTGGAATTGTGTTTTGTTTCTTGCACACATGCTTAAATAATCCTTTATCACTAGTTTATCTACATCTCCCAAGGAAAGAAAATATTCTGTTCCACATTGAGGTCATTTAGTAAAAAAATTCAAATTAACAGCTCCTTTTACCTTTAGTTCAGAAGAGACTGACAATTCCAGGACTGAAATGATCCAACTGATTCTAGTGAAGGTGTGTGGAGTTTAAAAACACAGTGGAGCACTTCCTGTAATACCACATAACATCACAAGGCGGAAGTGTTTTCTTTCTTTAAAGCAGGCCCTTTAAATGTCTTTAGGTCATATCTGAGCAGGGCAGTGCTGCTGTTTTTTAATTGTCAGGTAATGTTTGGAATTGGACCATAGAGTAAATACAGAAGTTAGTTTTGACAGAAAACTTTGAGTCCTGAGATACCTTCACTGCTCTGTGGACAGTCTGTACATTACAACTCTCCATCAGCTGTAATGGCCGTCTTTAAACACTATGCTGTTGTCTCATAGGAACGCCGCCTTCTTTTGTTCTTGGGTGAACTGCAGCTCGTGTGGAGAAGTGTCTTTGACAGTCAAGTGCGCAGTTTACGAATAACCTGACAAGTACAGGTTTTATGATTGGACAAAATGGCACCTCACTGAGAAGTGTCTGTGGCCCTGTTATTATCCTGTACTGAAGTGTACAGGCACTCACAGCACTGCCCCAGGGCCGATGTACAGCACACACACACACACACACACACACACACACCTGCAGGAGGCCGGGTCTGGTCCTGATCAAGTCCTGGATCAGACCTTTTTTTTAGATCTTTGATGTTCTTCACATACAATTAAGTTCTTTGAGACCTGGTCAAGACCTGGTTTACACAAGACTTAAATCAAATCTGAATTGGATCTAAAGCAAATCTAAGTCTGGTTTAGTTCTAACTTAGACCTAGTTTAGAGCTGACGAACACCTGGTTTAGGCCTGGTTTCAGACCTGGTTTCAGACATTGTTTAGTCCTTGTTCAGACCAGGTTATGATCTGGTCTATACCTGGTTTAGACCTAGCCTGGACCTGGTTTATACCCCGTTTATACCTGATAAAATTCTCAATTAGATTTGCTTAGATCTCTGCAAAATGTTGGTCCACTTGAACTTCCTGCCTTTTTGTATTCACACTTGAATAGTTCTAGTTTGAGCATGGTTTAGATCCAGGCTGGATTTGGTTTGGTCTTGTCCTAGTGCAGGTTTAATTATAGAATTGTCCTCATTTTAACATGATGTAATTGGGAGCTCAGGTTCTGGTAGCGTGGAATCATCCTGAAGCGATCTCCTCTACAAAGCCTGTCCATTTCTTTAGCGTGTTTTTTCACACCAAAACCTGCAAATGTTCAAGTTTAATATCCACTTATTTCCAGAACAGCAATCTTCCTTTTTCAATTCTTTACAAATCATGGAAAAATCAAAACTCTGCCCCAAAACAGTCAAACATTTTCCAAACCTCTAGTCCCTGATTACAGCGCGCCGAGCCTCGGAGAGATCCAAAACACGCACCATGTAAAATTCATCTCGCTCCGGCGCTGTCTCCGGGGGAAAGCTACGTCTTGAATACAATGGGTAGCAAAAATAGCAATGTAGCAATAATCACAGAATTAAATTAGCTTGGGACATAATTAGCATGTTTGTTTGTTGTTATGCCTCGTACACATATTCATTATTTAATAGCTGGCCTCTCCCTTGATTTGATAAACAGAACGGCTGGCTGCAGACAGTGGCGTTGTGAGGAGGAGAGGAGTAGTAATTAAAGCGCTCATCCTTGGTCCGTGCGTTGCCTGTTCTCGCGCGCTCGCCAAGACGTCAATCACACAAATCTACATGCGACACACAGCCTGCTTGTGTGGTTGCTGTGACACTAATTTATGCACTTAAATGTCAACACGGGGGGATTGCAAACTAATCTAGATTTGTTCTGCGAATTCATTGACTTTGGTGATAGTTTGCCATGAAATATAATGTAATGTGGGAATATTGGATTGATCATTTAGGCCTACTGCTTCAAAAGCCCAGCCGTTGGTTTTTAAGTCGTAAAAAATATGCACTGTTGCCAAAACCAAAATCTTATGTTTCAAATGATCAAATGTTCTCAAAATGTCCGCTATAAACAGGAAGTTGAAACCCATGAAGGCATCTTAACACCTTAGCAGGTTGCACTCTACCAGGATCACGTAGCTCTCAAAATGCCACTCAAACAGATTACGATATAGTCTAGTTAAATCCTGGTTAAATCCCAGTATAGTCCTAGTTTAAGTTTAGTCCTGGTTGAGTCCTGCCAGCGAGCAACTCTGGACCTTATTCTATTTACTTCTTGCTTTTGTCCATGTAGGTCCGGGTCTGGTCCTGATTCTGTTCTGGTTTGGTCCAGGTCTATTTCTGGTGCCGTCATGGTCTAGTTGTGGTATAGTCAAGTTGTGGATTTGTTATAGTCATTGTTTAGCCCTGGTTAAACCCTTAGTCTTGTTAGAGTTTAAGATTAATCCTGGTTTAGGGTGTGTTCACTCTTGCACACAGGCCACCTCAAAACTGAGACGAAACTGGGATTAGAACAGAACCAAATCCAGTCTACATCTAGACTACATTAGATTCAAACCAGGACCAAACAGGGTCAAGTGTGCCCTTAGTCCAAGTTTTGCCATAACAGCAAGGCTCTTCAAAAGAAATTAAACAAATATTGGATACTTTCAGATCTAGTCAGCATTGTCCCCTTCACCCTTTGACAAAATCACCTAATAATAAACCCAGACGTGCTGGTTGTACCTGTTGGTCTTCCAAATGTGGATGGTCTCCTCGTCCACGTTGTTGTGTTTGAGTGCCTGCTCGTCCAGAAAGTCAAAGAAGTATTTGACGGCTGGAGGAACGACCGCCCCTGAACACAACACGCTCCTGAAGAAGTCATCCACGAACTGCTGCAGCGTGCCCTGAAAGCAGCACACAGCTCAATATCAAACAATTATGGGGTGAAATCGAGACAAAACTGTACACAGCCACGTATTTAGTAACAGAATACTGAAAAACCAGCTTACATTTTTTCTGTTGCATTATATTAGTGTTAAAAGGGACATAGGGACGGCTGTACGGGTCTTAAACCGTTTGTAATGCTAATGTATCACTGATTAGAGGAGCACACACATTGCACACATTCACCACAAAAGCTGGTTAATACTGTGAAGTCTGAGCCTAAATTATGAGAAGTACCACAATGTATTCCTGTGATTTTAGGAAAGTAGCACCAAATGAAAGGGTGAGAGTTCCCTTTATCTGCCTGTGTGTTACTGACTCAATGACCTTCACTGTTTGACTTTATAACTTTCTGTTGGTTAAATCATATATTTGTTGAAACCCTGTTAATTGATTTTCATTGAGCTAAAAATCTTAAACTGTACCAATGAGTATTCAGAATCTTAAAAGTAAATTATTGCCAGCACTGCAGAATATGTGATTGCTCTTGTAAAATCAAGACATACCAAAAGTGTAAAGCAGTGATCGAAGCAAAGGGTGTGTTTTTATATTATCTAAAACAAGTGTATTCTGTTGTGTCCGTTCATAGTTTTTATGTTTCAGTGACAATCTACAGTGGAAATAACCATGGAAATAAAGAAGAAACAAATCAAAAAGTGTCAAAACTTTTGCCTGGTAGTAACTTTCCTCATAACAGTGTATTGTGCTACCCTTTTTCCAAATTAAAGCCCATTCTGGAACCTCATATGGAGTGACATTTTGCGGAGAATGAGACAATTGGATAAGTCCGGCCTAAATGTCAGTGTAATTCATAGTTCTGTGTGTGTTTGTACCTTGACAGAGAGCAGTCGTGTGAGATAGATTTCTGTGATGGCTTTGGTCATCGACTTGTCCTTTATACTTCCTCGTTTGGATTTGATCTCGTCCAGTTCCTCGGCCGGCCGCACCAGATGGAACACTTTGTCATCCTCCAGTAAAGCGTTCCCTACGGAGAACAATAAAGAGAGCCATCAGGAGAGCTACAGAGAAGACGAGAGAGGAGCTATTGGGAGAGATCAGGATTGTGGAGGTTTTGCGAGAGAGTGGCGGCTGAAAATGACCTTACAGCACAGTAATAGTATGGCATTAGAGTGGAAATAACACGGGGCCGGGCTCTGATGACAGAGGATAAATGCCTTTTGCAGCTGTGTTTCCTTATAAACAAAGAAAATACCGACTTTTTACTGGTGTTTTGAAAAAGTAAATTCCATCTTTTTAGGTTGAACTGCTCAAATGTAGCTGATAATTTTGAAATAGTTTAAATGCTAAAGATATATTACAGACAGCACTACCAAATACTGCCATTATGTTTATGTGCATTTTTTTCCTGTATCCACAAAGGTCACGTCTACATGATGTTTTTAATTCTGAATTAAATTATACTGAATTGAATAGAGCGGCAGCACGGTGGCTGAGTGGCAAGACTCATGCCTCACAGCAAGAAGGTTACGGGTTCTGTGTGTCTTTCTGTGTGGAGTTTGCATGTTTCCTCCCCGTGTCTGGATGGGTTTCCTCCGGGTACTCCGGTTTCCCCCATCACCCAAAAACATGCAACACCCTATGAACAGTGTACAACAAGGGACCGGGGAGTCCCCCCCTCCTGTGGGCTCACCACCTGCAGAGGGGCTAATAGGGTCTGGGTCTGGTGCATAGAGTAATGGGCAGTGCTGCCCCCGCGACCCAGCCAGATTAAGCGGGAGAAAATGGATGGATGAATTGAATAGAGTTTACATGGAAATAATAATGCCGAATTAAGGTTTACATGGAAAACATGTTAAATTGGCTTTATTCCCTTGGAAAGGGTTCTGATTGAACAGGGACAACGTATATACGTCAACCGGAGAAATAACGCTACCGGCGTTTTGCTTTTTCTTTTTTTCTTTCCACTTTTCCTGTTTTCTGCCATCGTTTACATGGTCGCGGAATAAATTAAATCAGCTTTAAAAATGGAATAAACCACCAACACCAACTGAATAAAGTTTAATTCTGAATATGTTCAATTCCGAATAATCATTAGGAATGAAGTGTTTACATCATGGGTGTCCAAACTTTTTGCGAAGGGGG
>JACN01073377.1:0-45519 GCA_000787155.1 Scartelaos histophorus | reverse complement strand
AAATCGAAATCGAAAAATCGCCCCAGCATGGAAATTGTTTTGAGGTGAACAATACCTTGGCTGAATTGCACATGATTTTCCCCGTTCTTTATCAACATAGCTAATTTGCTAGTCGCCACATTCTAAAGTGGGAGTGACCGTGTGTGATTCAGCTCCATTGTCTCTGGCTCCAATTGACTTTACACTCACCTCTCTCTGAAGTGCTGCAGTGAGCATCAACATTTTGGTCTTAAAGGGTTCGTATTAATCTGCTCTGCTCGATCCTGGTATTTTTATTTTGTATTTATGTCCAGAAATAAATTCCTATCCCTAATATGAAACTTTGCTCCAAATTCCTTACTTCAAGCCGGAGCAGCATGAGCTTCATTTGACTGGAGCCAAAATCTATGGCAGACATCACACTCCCTTGGTCCACTTCATTATACAGTCTAGAGTGAACTGTTTATAAACCATAAGGGTGCATTGATTTGTAAGTATTTAATCGTTATAAGAATAAGAATTGCTAAAAGAATGTCCTTGTTTTTAGTATCAACAAATGAGGCTTTCAAGAGACATTAAAAATATGATTGACAGATGTATTGGTCAGTGGCTGCCAGACTGTGTCTCATAGGCGTCAGTGCTATTATAGCTTCATCTGTTTGTTACTCCATTTGGTGCCTACTGTTGCTGTAAGTACATGTTGTATTGCCTGAACTGTTTCATCACATTAACTGCTAAACACTGGTGAGAAAAGATCTTGTCACGCTGTTTCCTCCATTTTAATCCATGCAGCCAGCCTCAATCTTCAAGCAGTTTTCACATGTTCAGATGAAAAGATGGAAATTAACATGCCACAAAGAAAATGGTTATAATAATATTATCTACAGATTTGTGCCTGTGCATGTTCTTATTTTAGCTCAAGTTGCTTACACAGAGAGAAATCCTCCCTTCCTTTCACGCCTTCTGTTAGCACGCAGGGATATTTGTGCCTCGGGTTCCCAGTCTCATGGTGGGAGCTGTGCCGCACAGGCTCAGGTGTGGCATCTGTCCTTGCCTCCCAGACTATTGTACGCGCCTGCATTTCAAAAAGAGCTGGGTGCAGACTGAAAATTAAAATGAAACAGAATGCAATGATCTGTATAACTGTGTGAGTCATGGAGGTTACAGAGGTCCTGGGCTCAATATGGGCTTTGGGCTCATCAAACCATCATGCAGGAAATTCAATGCAGTCTAAAGAAACTAGGACTAATCGAGAACAAAAATATGAACAAACCAAATTCAATGTAGAAATGGACTATATGGACTATCTTACCATTCATTGAAAAATAAGGTTATAGATCAATATAATACTTTACTTCAAAGTGATGGATGCACCTTAAAATAGTTGTGATGGAGTTGGAAAACAATTTTAAAATAACATGCAAAAAAATAATAATAAAATAAAAAATAAAAAGCATGTCAGAAAGCAACATTGACTGTCTTTATAAGTAGTTGCAAGGGTATTGGATGTTCATAATAGCTAGCTCTTTAAGCTATTAACAGACTTTTTACAATTAAATCCCCTTCGTGGACCAGAACTACTCCCAGAAGCCATTGTCTTGAAGCACAATTAGCACTCATTACAAAGAAGAAGCAATGATACTACCACATTCTCATTTAACACATAAAATATTTGTTCTATGCAGAATCTACTGCATATACATAGACTAACTTTTATTTAGTTGCTGTTGCATGTATTTAACCTATATCCATGACCAGCGGTGGATCGTAACAAAGTAAAAGTAGTAAAGTACTGTACTTAAGCATACATTTTATTTTATCTATACTTTAAATAAGAAGCATTTACAGTGTTTTTTTTTTTTAACTTTTAATTCACTAAATTTCAGAGCAGGTATCTGTACTTTCTACTCCAATACATTTTTAACAAGACAGAAAAGTAAAAGTACTTTTTTATTATAGCTTGACACCTGTTGAAAAGGCTGAGGGGGTATTTTTTACACGTGTATAATTCAGTTGTTTCTGTTGAACAGCTACGCAACTCTGTATAAGCTTTATTAGATCTGATATTTAAATAGGAACTTTAATACTTTTACCCAAGTAGATTATTTTCATGCGATACTTTTACTCGAGTATTTATTTGCTCCAGTATCTGCAGGTTTACTTAAGTAAGTACATCTTCCACCACTGTTTATGACCATAATCTTTGTCTCTCACTCAGCCATGTTGATAATAGTTAGTTTGAACTTACTTATTTGAATGACATACAGGACAGCTGTGTCTTAAAAGTCAGTGCCATTGTCAGTCCACCAAGCTAATTTATGGTCTTTTGATTAAAATAATAATAAAAAGTGTTAAAATGTTTGGTGTGTGAAAGTCAGGGGAGGAGAAGGGAGCACTGTTGTCCCAGTTGTATCTTCAAAAATAGTTGCCCTCAAATACCATGATAGAGGACATGCACAATTCACAAGTAAAAATAACATACATGCTGCAGTGATTTGCACACAGCTGCTGTTAAACCCACATTGCAAACGGACAATATTTCCAAAGGCCACTGCTATATACTGTCTATAATATTACATCTCAATTCAATTACCGCAATCACATAGAACAGCAATCACCTCCATCTTTGGGTCAGGAGGCCACACTCATCAAATCAGTGAATGGTTTGATATAAATGAAATGAATCAGACACTTGTCCTTAACTGTCACTGAAAGAACTCAACAAACTGTATGAAGGAAACTGTATTGAAACCAAGGCAACTTCAGCAAGGCAGGGTTGCTGGTAGTAAAAATAGGCCCTGGTAAAATATGAATGCAAGTTTTGGCAAAATGAAAACCCTTTTGCACATTTTCTGCTGCCAGATTATTGTTTTTAGCAAAGAGCATATTTCTCACCAGAAAAGTTCTAGGACATCTGTTATCAAACTAGTTAATTGTTTGGAAGAAGAAATTAGTTAGTCAACACAAAACAACATAGACTATATAAAGAAGAAGACTCAGGGAGTGTGACGTCACCCATAGCGTTCAGCTTCAGTCAAATGAAGCTCACAGTGCGAGTGATTACAGGAGTGAATTTGGATCCAAGATCCATGTTAGGAATATTAACATACAAAACCAACTTGATCATTAAATACAGCTTTTCATTGTATGGTCTGCGTCAATAATCATACTTCTTGATCCAACTGACACACTTGCTTTAGCCACAGGGCTCAGCATGGATCATTATAGGAGTAATTTTCAAGAGTGACTCACAAGTGACTCATTCATGCTCCTCCAAAGCTTTAATAAAAAGCGGGTGCCATATGCTTAACATGCAGGCCACAATAACACTGAATGAAGAGCACTTAACATGCCACCTTATTGTTAAGAAGCAGCTTCCTCTGGAGCACAACTTGTCGCATTAGAATGCTTCAGGAAGTCTGGGTTTTTATCATTTGGTATAGGTGGACTCAAATGTACTCAAATGATACTTGGCCTCTTAAATAATTAGCATTACTGCTACTGTTACTGCAAATATCCTTCTACTTTTCACTACAGCTAAACAGACATTATGTGAATGATCCCATGCTATTAACAGATGGGTCATTCACATTTGTCCATTGTGTATTGTCACCTAATCATATATTCACCAAATATATCCTTTCTTTTCCTCATTTACTATAGTCAAAATGTTCTTTAAAACACACATCAACTACACATCAACGACTGCATGCTACAAATGTCTAAAAATTGTCAACCTTCCAGAATTTATTTCCAAAATATAACATCTCCTATAATGCAGAAATTCCTCCCTGCTTCCTGACTTATTCCATATAAAAGAGTACATACTAATTCTTACTTTTTTTCATAAAACAAGAACATGAGTCTGAGAGCCAAAAAAACAGTTGCTTACATGATGTTGCCATCCCACAGCGCACAGTATGGGTTCATTGTTCCCTGCCAAGCAAAAGGACACAACCATTAGCAGGTACATTTTGACAACATGATATCATCATCAGAGCCATCATCATTATAAATCAATGACATAGTTGTCCATGGTTTAAATATAAATGGTACCATGGGTCACAAGCTGAGAACTAACAAGTGCCCCATGTTACCAGCAGGCACACTTTATCTTTGAGCAAAATAAAAAGGCCTGGATCATGAAAAGGGCTGCACTTGTAATTATCAGACTGCAGTGTGTTCTCCTGACACTGAGTGCTTGCAAATTAATTATTGAGCCAATTAAGAGCCATTGTGAGGCTGTAATGGGAGGCAATCTGTGCTGCTGGTCATTGTGGAACACTCAGTCAACACAATACTTTTTCTCAAGATGAAAAGTGAAAACTTTTCTTTTCTACTTAAGATTAGAATAGACGCATCAAAAAGATACTTACATTTGCTAAGTGAGCCAGTTCAATCTCCATATGGGACTCGGTAGCTTTAGGCTCTGGACGCACTGTCACAGCGATGACTTTGGAATTCACAACAGTGTAGTTCCTGTGAGAAAAGATCAAGATCATGTTTGAATAAAGAAGTAGATTAAATTAACAGCATTATTTCTTTTGGGCTGTAAAATTACAAAAAAAGAATACATTAAAACCAAAACTGTTCGATCTTAGACTGTATATATGAATGGACATAGCTAACGCGCTAGCCGCCGCGTGCCAAACAGGAAGTGCTCCAGGAGGCTCTTCCGGCTCCTTCTGACTCTGGCTCCAGTTGACTTACATTAGGATTTTGTTACCCCCCTCTCTGTGTTCCTGCTGGAGTGAACCTCGGCATCCTGGTTGTAAAATGTTCTTATTAACCCGCTCTACATGATCCTGAATTTTTTGTCGCTATTCTCTTTATCAAAAAAATCCTATTCATAACATAGAGTCTGGCTCCAGATTCACTCATGTAACTGCATGACAAGCCTCATTTGAGCTTTGCTGAACGCAGTGGGTGACGTCACACTCACTTAGTCCACTTTTTTTATACAGTCTTTGCATTGGATTGAACAATAATAAAATATAAATGTTGAATGAACTGCGATTGATTGCAGTGTTAATTTCTGCAATTAATATTACAAGGTCACCAAAAATCTTTTCTCTACAGTGATTGCCAATTAGGGATGCACAAACTGAGCTTTGTTCCAACTCTAATATTGATACTTGGGATTTTGAGAAAACAGGTGACTGTAACCAGGAAACTTATTTCAAAATTGCGGCACATCAATTATAACTGTTTGCAAACAGTTACTATTTATTAGTATAATAGAAATAATGGGCTAATAATATTGTTCATAATGCCCATTACATACATTTACAACTGCAACTTGATGATAATATTGTCAAATAAATATGTGAATTCTAAAATAAACTCAGGGACAGAATTCTTTAGGTTCTGAGGTTCTAATAAGGTATAGGATTAACTAATCCATATTTACTCAACTGAAATGAGTAAAAAAGGTCTATCAATATCAGACTATCTGGAATTGCTATCTGATCCCATATCAGCACCAATATTAATTCTGGTATTACAATACTTGATGACTCTACTTCTTGAACTATGTTTGGTCCGGAGTATCTAAGGAAACACACCCAGACACAGGAACACAGAATGTACAAACTCCACAAAAGGCCTTGATGTGAGGTCAGACTGCCAAATACTACAGCTACTACCACTGAAAAGCAGAGAAGGTGATTCTATCCCTATATGATACAGAGCTAAATGTTTAGCTGCTTATAAAATCTGTAATGTAACCTGTATAAGTGGTGTTGGGGGTGTGATACAACAGATAAATGTCATGGTTTGCTGTGTTCAAAGCATCAACACTGCTATCCTTTCAACCAACCAGTTCTAAAGCTCATTAAAGTATAAACATGAGGATTAGAATCAGTGGGAGTTTGGCTGGATCTTTATGGAAGCCGGTATTAAAACTTCCTTTGGCCTCAGACTGACATTTCTGAGCGTATATTTTGTGGATTTGGAGCGTACTGTGTCTCCTGCATTCTTATCTGAAATATAAAATGCAAGTTAATTGAATATTTTAAACCTTTCAGACTGAGGTTATCTTTTTCACGACACTTTCTTTTGAGTGCAAACCTCTGACAATCTCAAACATAAAAGAAGTAGAGGTGAGAGCTGCACAGCTAGAGACAGGTATGTATGATTTTTATCTTTGTATGTTTTCTGTCCTGCCTCGGCCAAATGTACAAACAGTGCATTATAGAGCCATGTTTTAAAACACTTCCCCAGCTTTTGTATAGTTGACAGAATATTCTTTTTATTATAAGCAGAAGCACTTCCCACTAGGAGGAAAGCTGTCATGTTCACAAAGAAGCACAGAAGTGAGACTGCACCAGCCCCTGTCCTACCAGCTCCACTCAGGCACTCTATATTTACGTCTCACGTCAGTTTCCTTGTCCTAGTTGAAATTTAGGAATGAGAAAGTTCTTCACAAAAGAAGAGAGAAAAAGTTATTTCATAATGTTTTATAAAGCAGCACCTCTCACTCAGTTGTTCAGTTATTTGTACAATTGTTTGAGAGAGCTTTATACCATGTCTGTTTGACAAAATCCTCTTTCAACAGCTACTTCATCACCAACACTGTATTCATATGATAATGCTTATACAGATGTGTTGAACCACAGCTAGTGCTAGAACCTGTTATTATTTTAAGAACTGGTATGTTCCAGTATGTATTGAAACACTTGTTTAGAAAGATAAATATATAAAATGCTTTTGCAGACTGGCATATGTTTTAAGGAAAGTTCACCTTTGTTGCTTTTACAAAACAATACTCCGGTGCATCCTGTGCAATCTATCATCCTGTTTTGGTTGTTGTCCAGTCATTCACAATCCTATTTGCCTGAGACTCTTTGTGGTTAGGTTTTTCTATTGCTCTCTGAGTAATGTCCATTCTGCCCAATGCCACATGTGCAGAGGACATCTGGTCAGGATGGTCCTGGGCTGACCGCTGTGTCCTTGGGGCAGAGGGAGCCAGGGATATGTGGACAGGCCTATGACACCAGGTGTTTGTGTGACTCATCCCCCGCTTCACCCTCGCAATCATGTCAACCTTAATTAGACCCATTCTTCATGCTGGAAGAAGTACGTCCACTGACCAGGCAATATGGTTCAGCCTAAAAATGACCATCCAAGTTTGACTGTGGAAATTTGATTGAATGTGTAAAATGAAGCCTGAAATTTTGGGTTCCCGATGTCAGACACAACCTGTTTTGGAGACTGCAGTCAATAATATGCAAACATCTGCGTCTCCAAAGGATCAAATCTGTCTCAGTTTTCCCTTTGCCAGCAGACAGACGAGAAATATGCTGCACTTACTGTGGTGACGGTAACATTAGTCCCAGCGTCTTGTAGAGGACTGTTCCCAGAATGAAGACAGGGGATCCTTCCATATCTGCCAAGAAAAGTAAAAGTAAATATTAAGTACAGAAAGTACAGAGGTGGAACTTAAAATCTTCACAAATAATGAAAAATGTTTAAAAGGTGTGCTACTATATTAGACAATACCTCTCTTAACCTGCTCTACGTGATCCTATTGTTCTTTATGTATTTTGCCATTTTACCCATTAATAAATTCTTATTCATAATATATAAAATCCGCTCCTGTAACTGCTAGCATGAGTTTCATTTGAATGGAGCTGAACACTATGGGTGATGTCACTTCCGCTTTCTTTTACAGTCTATGGTTGCAACTATTAATATTTAACTTCATCCTCGAACTGACAACATCTAAAGCCAAACACATAGACCACAGATAGTACAACATAATGCAATAACGAAATGTAAGTGCAATGGAATGGGTTTGGATGTTTTACAGACATCCAGTAGCACTCAATGTTCTAAAACAATGTTAAGTCATCAGTGAATTTTCTAGTGGAAAGGTTCTACTTTCTGGTAATGCTATACAGGAATGATCAGGCTACATCACTTGGCGTTCTACTGAGCATGTCTCCTGCACAAAGAGCCACTGTCTTGTTTGGTATCATGCCAGTGTCTTGTAGGATTTCAGCACATTTCAGGGTCTCCCGGGGGCTAGTCCAGTTGTATCGTTCAGGTATGAGTGGATGTCCGGAACTACTGAAGTTTGAGACATTTCTTCTTGTCATTTACACACTCACCTGCATTTAATGCATACAAATCATTAAGACGTATCCCTCTCACTAATGTTAATTTAGCATCATAACTTGTTTTACCTCACAGCGATAAACTGTTTTAATGCGCCGGCAACATCACTAGCTAACGTTGCAGCTTCATGTTAACTGCACAGACAGTGTAGCTTTCTGCACACTGTGTGTGCATTCGCTGTGTTGATAAACAAATCATCCATCTACTGCTTTGCTATGATTTTTTTCACACTGTAACAAAACATATATTTTACATTTATTCTGTTACAGGTATTTTTAATGCCAAAGGGTCCAGGAAAAACATGCATTCTCTCACTAATTGTCTCCATGTAGATTTTACAGTAATGACACATTGTAAAACATTCCAAGTAAAGCAATAATATCTCCCTGGACACAGGGCATTTAATGGTACTGGACTTATGTAAAGCATCAGAGCTCATTCCACATGAACACTTCACTCCTCATTCAAGTCAGCTCTTTGGTGTCTGTGTTTAGGCACGTGCCACCGACTTATAATCAATCCAGTGTTTTGTTTTCTGAGGTATATACCGCAAAAGACTGATTATACCAATTAGCCAGATTGTCTGCCTGTGTGGTCACGGGCACATGGGAGAAAGGCTGCTGCAGGGTGCTGAGTCAGCCCAAACAGGAGAGCACAAGTGATCATGCAGCCCTTCAAAAACGTGTGTGTTCATTTACTTTGAACATGCCACATACAGAGGAGTATGTCAAAACTGCCTTTTACAAGCAACTCATAACATAGCAACTCATAACTAACAGCGAAATCATATCTGATTAAGGGAACAGAGGAAGCGGGGATTAGATAAAGATATTTAAGGTTGTTGTACTTTTCTACTATCTGTATATAAATTGCTTTTAATTGCTTTATTTATTGTTTTATGCTATTGGTGTATTCTGTGTTTTGTAAATCACAGATAGAAATTAGCTCATAAAGCTGTAGTCTGTAGTCTGTAGTCTATAGTCTGGTACAAACATTTCTTCTCTGTTTCTCTGATTAATGCTCCTGTACATGGTACCTGTAAAATAAAGTAACTAAACTATATAAATGATGTGTCACTTTCAATATAGCGAGTTTAGACCCTAATTGATGGGAGGATTAGGGGTATTTGTAGAGTTGTTGCCTTGATTTAATTGTTTTGTTTCTCAAGCCAATACAGCCTTGTAATTAACAAGTCATCTTTTCTTAGTGCTCCCTACCATACTTAGTTGGTAAATATAATATAAGCATAACCGCAAGCAAGAACAGGTTAAGACCTGCACAATAAGGATGCTCGCTTGTGCCCCCTTGAGGCTGGATTAGTTGAACTACTGAAATGTATTGACTTTTCCACAATTTTTTACTTTATTGATGTACTCCTGATACATTGCACATTTTAATACATCATTGGATTACTTCATTTTTAGATAGCTTGGCCCAGAATTATGAAACCTGTACACTACTGTACCTCATATTGTGATAGTGTTTTGAGAGGCGAAGAAGGATGTGTTTCCCCTAGTGTTATACAGCACAGTGAGATATGTGCACTGACAAACCTGCTGACTGCGAAACAAAGAGGCCCTTGGGGATGACCACTTTATCTTCGGAGTTCCTGGCCCAGTCGACCATGCCTTTACGACCCTTCATGGGGAAGTTGATGTCAGTCATCACCGATACGGCCGGCAGTCTCTGGATGCTGGCCACTGTGGGATAGGAACAAACGGAGCCGTGAAGAAATACTGATGATCAATAGACTTCAGTCTTTAGAGTTGGAGGTTGGAGGATTCACAGAGAGGGGGATTATGGGTAAGCGATTTGTGTGAGCAGACTAATAAAATATGAACACTTATGCAGATAGCAGTTTGGGAATGCGGGGGGAGACGAGTGCAGTGATGCAGCAGGGTGCAGAATACCAGTACGAATGGAGGATTAACTGCAAGTACTGTAATGCAATAAAACAACTCAACATTTTAGAAACTGTGTTTAAGTCAAAAGTTTGTAACTTCTAAACTATGTTAACGCTTTTACAACTTAAATATAGCAAATTGTTTGTGTAACCTTATGAAAGTAATAAAAAGTTTAAAATTTAATGACAATGGACCACGAAGGTCTCCCTTGTGCTTAAAAATGTATAAAACCCTATCTGAGGCAATGCTCCTTAAGTGCACCTGAAAAGGACTGTGGCACTCTAAAACACAGTTGTAAACACAGTGTAGTTTGATCAAACTTTCAGTAGCAGTCACCATGGAGACATGCCTCATGGCTTATTTCTTACTCATTGTTACTGACTTAGTCCCTGCTCTGACAGGACTGCCACTCAGCTGCAGTTGGACGTATGAGTGGAGCATAGTGTGGGTTAGAGGGATGTCAGCAAAACCCCTCCAGGAGCTGATAATGCATTCATTACACAGTGCCATAAAAGGACATCACAGCTACAAGTGGCATCTGCCAAAGAGAAGACAGGTAATCTCCTTAATCACTGCTCCTGCTTGCTCCCCTTTGGAGCTCAATGAAAGGCCAGTCTGAGAGCCACTGACAGGGACGGGGAAAGACAAGGCCATGACTAGGCAAAGAAAGAAATACTATCCTACCTATCATAGGTATGAGGTATATGAGGTTCTCACTTAGATGCTACTCAAAAGTATTAACTCAAATTATGTGGAGCATAATAAAGACTTAACTTAAACTTAAACAAATCTAGACATTGGTCTTAATCTTATTCAAGTACAGCTAAATGTGTCTATAGTATAGGCTCTATACCAATTACAAAAGCAAGACTGTAAACAGACTGATATTACTGGTACGTATTTACTTAATTGTGGCGGTACAATACAATTAGTTAATTTTACCATTTCTAATATTAGCACCTGTTGTTATACTGTTGCTTATTTTTAATAACTGCCATTGCTTATAGTGGTGCTATTATTGATATAGTAAAAATAAGTACATTATAAATAAAACATAGAATCCAATTTGGTTAAGTGAAATCTTCAGAGTACCCCCAGAACACGCACATACAGTCACAGTCAGCCTGTAGTTTATTTTCACACTAAGGGAATCTCTGGTTAATCCTAGCTGCAAAGCCAACACCGCTTTGTTCCACTGTTCTGTAGGAGAATAATACAATTTGGATCTGGGTGAGAAGATGGAGGGAAATAGATCACATAGAGTTTGTCTGACGGTTGGGAATGAAGTCACAGTGCTGCACACGTCCTGGCATTTGAAGGAGGAAAAGAGACATTTTTCTGAGGAGCAGATGTTCTGAGGAGAAGAGGTATAAATATATTGTGTTTGTGGGTTTTAGTGAAAGGGCAGACTAGGATACACAACAGGGTGCAAGAAAAACTGTCGCTCAGAATTGTGGGTAATTCTCTGAGTAAATGGGGCTTAGACAGAACAATAAAGTCTTCATTTAGCCTTGTGTTGTGTTTAAGTGTATTCCTTATGGCTGGGAAATTACAGCATTACTCATAATGTCGTGAAGAAGTATCAACATTAACTAAACTGCACAAACAATGTAGGAATACTTAAATGAATTAATGAGCAGTTGCAGCACTGATATATTTCTATAATTGTATTTATTTGCAATGAATATTAGGGCATCACCACAACCATTAAGTACAGAATGCCAGGAATAAAATGTCAAAAGTGTATGATATATTACACTGAAGAGGCAGCGTTTTTAATTTTAAACTTTGTCTTAGGCTCTGTATTTCCACTAGAGATTTGCGTGCAAGGAGAGAGAATAAATGAGAATGCAGGTTCAGTGTGACAATAACAATTTTACCAGAGGATAGTTGGAATCTACTTATTATTATTGAAGAATCCTTTAAGAGCGTACTTGATTGATTGAGTGATTTGTTCATTTCTGTCCGTACATTCTGACAATATTTAACATGCAGGAAGGAATACACTTTATTCCTGTCATAGCATCGCTCATGTTCATAAAGACAGCAAAAGGAATTATTACAATAAGAGTACAGCAAAGTATGGCAAAGTACTATAGCTAAACTAAGTATCATAATTCATGTTTCTCCCCAGAGTTTAAACATGTAAACTTCTTTTTAAAGTGAAAGAGAATAGTACACAATTGAAGTTCTTCTGTACAATTATTCAAAAAGGTACACAATTTCATTATATTTGTTCTGATTTTCCTTTTTATAAACATTTTTAAGTCCAAGTCCAAGCTACGTCTGTTCACCTAATGTCTCTAGATGCTGTTACATTCACCAATCCAGTTATAAATGCGTTTAAGCAGTTTTCAGCTTAGCAGTATTGGCTGTTAAAGACACACTATGTAACTTGGTAACCTGGTTGTCTCCATGGAGATATTATAGGTTTGGTTCTCAGGGTCAAGAAGGTAACATAACCAGACAACTTACAAGTCGGCTCTGTGGAGACATATTTACAGTAATGATGGATGTTTTCTATGTAGTTTTTAAGCACTAAAACACCTGTAATTTAATAAATGTAAGATAGATATGTGTAATGCCATAGAAACATTTCAAATAAAGTAATAACGTCTTTATGGAGTCAAACAGTTGGCAGACTCCTGGACCAGATCAGTCACATAGTGCACATTTAAAAGCTTAAAAGGTAAACTGGGAGCTGTAATGTCTCTCTAATCGTGAATATTATTGAGAATGTTTTTAATCTCACATAATGTCCCAGCATTGTCCTCCAAGTGTTTGCGAGGAGGCAGAACACGCCCTGAGCATTTTGCAATCAAGGTTATTTGACTAAAAGTGGTAGGACACAGGACTGCGGTGGTGACAGCCAATATTTATCTAGGTGTCAGGAGGCTGCCATAAATTAGTGACGAAATGATGCTGCAATATCTTACTCAGCCAGATGCTCTCTACTTGGCCACTATCTTTGTCTCCCACAAAACTTTCCATTCCTTTAATCAAAATGGCCGCTGGGCAATGAGTGCTGAGAGCTCGAGGATGATGCCAGGATCATGCAAAAAGACTATGAATTACCAATACGTTTTTATGTTACTGAGCACTGCCACCATTACATGTGATTAAAAAGGCTGCTTTTATATTACTCAACTATAATTTTTAACATGACTCTTAAAGTGGGTTAGCAATACAGCAGATAATACTAAAATTATACTTTGCTCTTAGACTTATTATTACCTAATTTTTACTTCATATTTGTGCCAGAAGTGAATAAGTATAAGAGTAAATGGATAGCTTTAGTAACCATAAAAAAAATTAAGTCACCGTTATTAAAAAAAATCTAACTAAAAGAAAAAGTACAAGGGATTTTCTTGATCCACCCACATCTCCAAATATTAAAAATACAGCTTAAATACGGCACATATCTATAGAGAAGTAACATAATACATTTTCTGTTACTTAATGAAAATAGTTCCGTGATCAAACAGTTTGTCAGGCTGTGTATAATATAAATAACAGCAGTATGGCAGGCTTATCTTGTGTAAAAGGCTTAGCTGTCAATTTGGAGCCAAAATGGTTTTCTTATTGTGTGTAAAGGGCAGGTCATGTGTTAATGCTTTTTAGAGAATAAAGAGGAGGAGGCGGTGGCAATGAGATTGGATGACTTCCATTAAGCCAAATTGGAATCAGTATGGTTTCAAATGGGGGAGTGTTACAGAAATACTCTCACATCGATGAAAGAAGTCATTAATGCTCAGCTCATGAGAGGCATTCAGACCTTATTTCCCAACATCCGTTACTTAATTACAACTTGCCCAGTGTTCTATAATGGTATTCTGATATCTATTGTGGTGTTCCACTGTGGGAGCAATCCATCTTTCCCATGCATATATTGTACAGCGCTATGGATCAGCTCTAAATGGGTCAAATGTGAGGCTATTGTAAAGAATGCTAGAAACGAACTTCACTTTACATGCTCAGATTCGCACGCATGAATAAATCAAAAGCACACTTCTATTATTCCATCCCAGTAAGATAGCATTTATGGCTGAGTAGGAAATGTAATCCCACAGAGACCAGCCCGAAGCCAGTTCGTGTGTGCAGCAGAAGCAAAAGAAACCAACAGGAGCACTGAGGAGGAGAACTATCCCCTACACCCCGAGACTCTTTTTAAGCAAGTAAAGCCAAATTGAGACTCCATAATCACTGGTGCATAACAACAAAAATGTCCCCAAACTCATTACTGTTTAAAAGAACTGGCTATACAATTTGAAAATGCTGAATAGGATTTAACTAAAGATGGTCCCTAGTTGCAAAAAGGGTATGACTTGAATAATCTCATTGTAAGCAGAGGCAAAAGTAGTCTGTGAATTAATAAAACAAAAAGAAAATTGTGTGTATCCTGTGTATAACTTGACTTCAGTTTGGATAAGATTCTCTAATCAAATGTTGGAGCCTACTTTTAGTTTAAGGACTTGTAGCTGACTCTCTTCTTCTAGTTCAGGTACATTTTCTTTTTACGTTACTGTGTAATATAAAAAAATAATATTGAAAAAGGATAGAAGGCTGTTTTTGGACATTGCCTGTCACAATCTCAGGCAGTTTGTCTGTTTTAGTTCAACACCAGTGAGAGATAAGTAGTACTACAAGTACTATTGCAAATATTATTACTTATTCTACTACTGTACACTACTTTTTCTATTAAATCTGTGAATTAAACTATTACAAATCAATTCAATATCATTACTTTGACTATAAAGACTTGCAGGGGTGTCCAAACTTTTATGCATCAAGGGCCACATTTCAAAACGGGTTAGAATGTGTCCTTTATTTAAACTTCCTCAAACGCACACACTAAATATTAAACACTGGCTTTATCAAAATTAATTTTCAAAAACAGTAAAAAGTACTGCTTAAGGTAATTTGAGCCAATTCACCTGGAAGCCTGAGGGCCATGAAAAATTGGTCTGAGGGCCATAGTTTGGAGATGCCTCGACTAAAGCCTCCAGCATTAAGACACATAAATTCTGTCTTTGCTAAATCAATGGTCATATAATTCTGCACAATATCCCTTTAACAATGCGATAAAAAGTAAGTTTCAAAAATGCACTCATGAAGTACTTATTTGTCAGACTGAATTAAAATGACTGGTTTAAGTTAAGTAGTTAGATTCCACATCTGTTTTAGCCTTAACACTGAAATTAAGCTAACCCTTAAAAGCACACATTACTCTTTTAATTAACCGTATTGATTAGCTGTAATTTTACCCCATTTCTCTCATTACACCGCATTTGTCTTTATATAATGTTAGTGAGCAAATTGACATGGTGAATCAGCAGTGGAGATGAGTCTATGTTGCGCAGAGAGAAATGGTAAAATGTATTATACAGTTGATGGCTGCAGACAGGCTTCTTACCCAAGTTGCCAGTCATCAAATAGGCATTGTGGAAATCCTTCATCCCCAGGCCGACAATGTGAATGAATTCTTCTATAACCTGCATGAGCTCCACTGCGCCCGGGTATATCTGTGGGACACAAGAGAAAAAGACAAGATGACACTTTAAATTTTCAACACTGCGGCAAAGATTTGAGGAGGTTGACAGAAACTGGTATGAAATAAAGTTGAGATCTCTGCAAAATGTGAAGTTGTACGATGCTTAATAACTGATGTAGTATCAACGAAAAATATATAGATGTTTGTGGTGTAAATAAAATCACTGGTAAATAGCTGCTCAAGAAGATGTGTTGAAATGTATAATTTTGGAACTGTTAAGTGATGATGTTGTAACTTTTGTTTTACTTTAACCTGCTCCAGGGCTTTTTACCACCTATTAGTAAAATATTCAATTATTTTACTATTACAATTCTAAGTCTAAAGATTAAAATGTTGAAACAATGCACAGATAATATTTAGTGTGAAACGGTTTCTGCCTGTGATTTGCCTTTAAGCCATCAGACAGTTCAGAAAAATCTCTATTTATGCCATTTATGCAGTGATGATGACAAACTTAACAATCCCATATTGACAATCTGATATCACATTTTATTTAATTTCAAAATAGATATAAAATTGAAATTGTATATACAGGTTTTTAGACTATAATCCAATGGTTGCCTGAAGGCCCTACACAGGAGAGAGGATTTCAGCACCATGGACAGTGCAGCTGGCTAAACAATAGCACCAAAGCTCAGGTCAGCGCGCCTCTGCGTCTCTGAGTCAATAAATCAAAGACCGCCTCATCCAATAAGTGACCCGGCACAAATTGCGGCATTATCCTTGCTGCTCATTTGAACGTGATGGGTCAGATCTAATAAGAGGGTTTGATTCACCAGACCTTTGACTCCAATAATACTGATTGTTTGACTGAGTGCAGTGTTGTAAAATAAAACATAGGACAACCCTAACCCTAATAAAAGAAAACATGCTGTTCTATCACTCATGACATTATTGCACATCATGTGATCATGCCTGGATAAAGTCAGGTAAATAAAAAAAGCTCTTGGAGTGGTATTAGAAAATGAATACATTTGTAAATGCTGCTATGATCACGTGGTTTCGAAATACAGAGCAAAGCAGATAAAACCCCAGACCAATATCAGATCAGAAAATCACTGATCCCACAATCATATTAAATTATTTTTTTGTTTTAAGAGGTAATTTTGCTTTTCTTCAAACTAAATGTCTTTAACAACTGCAAAAAGTTAATGAAACATGTTGTTTAAAAACATTAGTTGTGTTATGTAAATCACATTATTGTATCGGGACAATAGATTATGCGATTCCACAGTAGAGTCCAATACATGCTGAATGCCTTTGAATGACATATAACAATTAGCACCTCCCTGAATGTTGTGATTCCACAGCCCACAGGCAGGTATTCCCCCCCTCGTGTGGACGATGGTCACACGCCTTGACATGTGCAGAGGCTAAACCTAGCGAGCCTTCACTGAAGTTGAGAGTCCGTGACACAGCAGAGTGAAAGCCATGGCGGGGGGAGAAAAGCACATCACTTCTCCCCTTCCGGCATGTCTGACGCACAGTGCAGTCACGCTCATTCGCTCGGTCCGTCTCCATGGCAACGTGGGGATGTGAAAATGGCTGCGGTGTATTCGGCGTAGTGCAGGCTGCTTCTGTAGACAGAGCCTCTTCCTCTCCTCGCCATGGTAACAGTGACAGGAGGTGAATATATAGTGATCTGCGCGCTGCGAGTAAAAAGCTCATAGTGAGGCGTTTCATGTGAGCGTTTTCAATGTTCACACAGCTCTCACAGTGTGTGGGCCCGGCTCAGGACACTCATTAATTCAAACGAAAAAGAAGCTGGTGAGAGAAATGTATCAGTGTGAAGTTCAGGCATCATCTGTCCAAAGCACATGACAGTCTTGAGCCTGTGTCCACAAGCACGAGAAGGGAAAATTAAAAATGGCAGAAATAATTAACCATGTCGCAGAGCTCCACTTGGAGCTCAGTCACACAGGGCTTTTTTGGTCTCCTGTTCTCATCTGTGATGTGTCTGCAGTCTGCGCTCTGATGCCTTGCTGAAGACAAAAGTGCTTACTTTAGGGGTCTGTTGAGCGACATCCTCCGTTTGGCCCTGCCAAACTAAAGCTGCAGTGAGTAAACACCTAATTACTGCCTGTAGAGACAGCCAGGACTGGCACTGTTGGCCCACTTTGAACTGCTCTACATCCCACCAGCTTTACCCTAAGACACAAGCACAAAATGTGTGGAATATGGCAGATTTAAGGACATCCCCTCAGTCCTGTGTCAAAACAGGTGAGACCTAATTTAAGTCAATTTAGCAGTGAAGGTGACAAGAGAGCATCTGCCCTCCACAGACTCCGTCATCACAGATGCTCTCCCTGTCAGAGGCACCGTGTGTGATTCAGGGTTCAGGGAGCGTACACACCAGTGGCACTTTGGAAAACAAGAGGTACCACCTCTCGAGCTGAGAGATGTGTCCAACAGAGGACGAAGCCAGGAGCCCATCTCCGTGGATAAACAGGCTGTCACAAATCTGTTACTCTGTACATTACCGCAGAGCTGCCACAGCATTTGCCCTGCTATTGAAAATCATGTTTCATATACATGACTTCATGTCCTATAAGGGCTCAAAATAAAATGCAAAAGTTTATTTGACTGTCAGAGCAACACAATGCCTGCTTGTATTCAATAAACAATATTTGTAATTAATATTTACAGTATTGATTTGTAAAGTGATGTTAAAGCCGTGTATGTGCCTTAGGAATAGGTCCTGCAGTTTTAATGGCTGTTTGTGGCTGTGTTGCTGCCCCCAAGTGGTGGTCTGGAGTAGTGTCAGTCTAAATGAGGCCAGATGTCGCACCTGCATAATGACCACTACCAACAGTGCAGGGGAGTGTGACACACATCTCATCACCTCATTACACACTATTTACCTCAGTCTCCGCCACTGTGGGCCTGTTACAGGTATGACATGATAACACTATGTATGCACATTAAATTATTTACAGAGCATAAAAGAAGCATGCTTACCTTTTGTGCATCTTCCCATTTGTCCTTGTTCTCTTCCTCTAAAAGGTTGCTGATTATTTGAAAGAAGTTCTGTGGAGATAATAAAGAGAAAATCTTTATCTTTTATCACTTCCTCCCACACACAAGTATTACAGCCACTGCAGTAAGACCTGTTTGAATTATAACACATAAACACTATGTACTTAAGGGCTGTTAAGGATAATGCTCTGACTGCAGGGAATCAGAAGTTTCTATAAGAGAATAATTAAGATCCCTGTGGTGCTGCACAGTACCAGGAAATTTGCCACAGACACCATGATGACGACGATCAGGAGAGGAGATGGGGTTGAGGATCAGGGCTGACAAAAACACCCCTCCTTCCTGCAGAGAGCAGCCCACACTTTGTGCTTCAAGAGAAATGCTCTGGCTGCAATCAGGGACGAGAAGAATAGAGAGGGAATGTTTGAGGAGATGTGGAGGGGATTGTCTTTGGCAGGATGCTTGGGGTGCATGTCTCCAGTGGTAATAGGACCCCTGTCTGATCTTTAGCCTTGTTATTTTGCCTGGTCTACAGTGTGCCTAAGGGAGTGGCTCTCTCTCTTGACACAGGCTATCTTGTTTTCTACTTGAATGCTTATGCTCCCTCTGGTGGTAATGTGCCCACTTTAACACTGCATTAGCGCAGAGACACACAGAGGGGGTGGGCTGGCTCTCTGCTCTCCTGTCTGCCCACACACACCATATCGAGTGCATAATAACCCCAGACAGGATGCTGCCATGCTCATATCTCTGATTTCCTATAGCGACAAAATGGCTGTTCGGCTCTGTGGCGTTTTATTTTAAACTGCTACAAAATACCTTGTGCCTCACATCCTATGGGGATATATGAATGTGCATACTGTACATAGTCAGCTGCGAGGGAAAAGCCTCCTTAACAGTTTGTGGTCCAAATACCACTGCACAATGACAGCCCATAATTAACTGAGGTGGATGTTGTGGCTGTTTAATTATGTACGTCTTAAGCTGAAGAGCAAGCCGCGTGCCAATTTATTCCTCATACATACAACAACTCATAGACAGCAAAATTGCTCATCGACCCAGAAGTGGTGAGGCAAAGCATATTCTTGAGATTTCCTTAAATATATCTTTGCAAAGACTAACAAAATAGGAGAATAGTAATGGAAAATAACTGCATCAGTGGTACAGTGCCTTGTGATAAGAAGGTTTCCAGTTTAAATTCTACTATGTAGTTGTGTCTTTGCCTGTGTAAATGTAATGTTAGTGATAGATGTCGAAGGGGTCATTCTAGTGCCACCAGGTGTGCTGGGTGACTGATGAATGATTACAGACCAGAGCAGCGCTCACTCGGGCTTCACAAGCTTGTCCAGCACAATACAAATGTAAGGCATTCTTTTTCAGAATAATGTTAACTTAGGACACGGTCAAAAGGTAAGTAAGTAAGAACTTTTTTTAATTTATATAGTCCTTTTCACAGACAAATGTCACAAAGACGCTTTATAGATCATTATTCATTGAGAATTCCATAAGAATTGGTGAACTGTGGCCATCTTGTCTGATCTTTGACGCTAAGGAGGGTTAGACCAAGAGAATAACAGATACCACTGTGGGGCAACTGTGGCTCTATTGCTGCAGTCATTGTGTCCTTAGGCAAGACACCATATTGCCTTGCGTGAATTTAGTGTGTGAGTGAGTGATTGGCGGTCAGAGGGTCCAATGGTGCAGACTGGCAGGCTCACCAAAATCCATGTACCTCAGGGCAGCTGTGACTACAACAATCACATACCACAGTGGTACAGAATGAATAATGCAAAAAACTGATTGCAACTTGACCACCTAGGAAAGTGATATATATGATTTAGGCAATATACAAACACTACATACAGATCTATTTATGTACATGTTTTGTAACACACTTGACTGACAATCAACAATCTAAATTTTATATGTTAACAAAAACATGTTTATTTTTATTTTTTACTAAAGCCCGCATTACAAAGCTAGCACACTCTGCCATGTCTCTTTTACTATTCAAGCTGTTTGGCCATGTCGAAATTGGCTGATAGTCTAGTCTCATATTGTTCTAATTTTATAGCTCTGTCATAAAGCCCCATTCCAGTTTATTTCACTCTAAAAACAGCATGTACCAAACACATGCCCAGACTAACTCACTCGGAGAGCACCATAACGACAGAAGGGCAAATAGCGGCACAAAGAATCAAAGACACTAAAGGGATGTTTGGAAAGTCCATAAATTATCGTATTGGAGACAGAGGTGGGGCTTTGGCTCCATAATCTCTATCATCCTATTGACACAAAGAGGATCAAGAACTGCAGACGACCTCGATGTGAGATGACTCAGCCTCAGACGGGGAGGATATCCGTAGACAAAAGAGATTTTAGCCTTTGTGCCAGTTCAAATGATATGATTTTGAGACAATCAGATTTTACTACTACTGTCGGGATGCTGATAAAATGAGAGCTGGAAAGTGTTTGGAACCACCCCACTGACCGATGACAGTATGGCTACTTCAGTGATTAGCAAGACGGTCTCAACTCTGACTTCCAGATAATGTGGGTATTACTCTGCTGGCCTATGTGCTCAAAATGCTAAATGGTCACATTTTAGGTGGTCGTTGAATGAGGACACAACAACATTAATCTGTGGGAGCTGGAATCACACCAACAACCTGGAGGTCAGTGGATCTACTCAACCAATGTCGAGAGCGGGATTCGAACTTAAAGTACTTTAATTTACTAAAGCAACTCTAAATATGCATAGTAAGGCAATCTTTAAGGTAAAAACTGGCAATGATCTGGGCTCAAATTGGTGTGGATCCAGAGGACAAATGTCCAGAGGGATAAATCTGAGCATCTCTTACCCATCGGTCAACCAAAGCCTATATCAATAGAGTTCACCAGCAGAAAGTATTCAAAATGCCATGACAGAAAAGTTCATCATGGTACTTCCTTTGTTGGACAGAAGATGTGACATACAATAAAGATACCCGTTACCAACCAGAATGTTAACAAGGGCCAAAATGTGTTTAAACTGCACAATAGACTAACAAAAATAAATTACAATATTTTTTATTTTGTTAAATGAAGCTTTAAAAAAATGAACCTCAGAAAAATGCCCTCCTCATATGATTGTCCCTGCATTTTGGATGGAACTTCCTGTATTTATGACATACAATAGGTTACCATTACTTCCTGTATTTTTGTACTTTTCTTTAACTTTTTTCAACTTTTGAAACCTCAAATACGACTTAACTGATTTACTATATACCTATGATAAATATTTGCTACAGACACTATCCCACCAAATAAAGGATTAATTAGAAAAACATGAAAAAAGTCACATGAATAATACAGCCAATAACTCAGTACTATGTAACACCTCAGAAATTAGAACAACTAAAACATCTCCAGCATTAGTCCTTATTGACATCTCTTTGTATCATCAGAGTTTATAAACTTCTACAAACTTCTACATGATCTACAATATATCTGTATGTTTCAATTCATAATTAAATAACATTATGATTTACCTGCACATCATCAGAAGAAGGCTCATAGCTGGCTCTCTTGAACGTTTCAGTCACATTGCGAAGTATCTCCACAGATGATAGCAGATCTCCAGCGTAGAAATTTCTCCTTTGGGTGAGGTCGAGCAGATTTTTGGTCACCTGGGACATCCCATCTCCCGCCAGCATCCTCTGTCCCTTCGCAAGATGACCCTGAACCTCCAAAAACAGGAGAAGACAGACAACTTGGGGCATCGGTGTCCTCAGCACATTTACTTATAGACACACAACACGGGAACACACAATGGAACCAATGGGGTGGGAAAATGAGGAAGAAAGCATCCAGTCTCTGTGGCCATTTATGTGACACTTATGTCTAAGCCAGGCCCGACTGCATTGTGCCTTGCGGATGTTTTTGAAATGAGCCAATATGAATAAAAGAGGTAACTGGAGCAGAAGACATGCATTTAGGCCCAAATTGCACAGTGGAATGACATTTCACATCACTGCGCAGGGGTTTATGCCCATAAATACACGTTCACAGGTGCAGGACTCGCTGTGCTATCTCAGCTCTTTGGAATTATTTTATTTTTAACAACGGAAAGAGAGATACCAAAAATTACCTTTTCCACGGAATGCTGCGATGTGTTTCGGGGCTATGAGCCACAATTCCGCCGTTTCATTCAATCTTTTTCCAAACCATTTGCTTTCAAATAGATTTTTTTGAAAGTCAAAACCAGTTCAATTGATGGCAGATTTTATTGAAAAGGATGTTTCGCATTCACCTTGTTATCTTAGTGGCTCAGTTCACAATTGGATATTTTTATGAACAAAGTCAACAAAGAGTGAACTCGATGTGCTCACCTCGAGATAACAATTTGACCGCATGTCTAATATTGTGCAAACTGTAATACAATAAATCGTTTTCTAAATCCTCCAAACCCTAGTTCACTACTGTTCCTGTTTGTATTTTTTGATAAATGCTAATCACTGCAGGCTAAAAAATCCCTTCAAAAGCAGTTTTAGAGTTGATCAAAGCAGGTCATAACTATCTTTCAAATTTAAATCTTTCCATCCGTCTTTTGTTAAGTTATGAGAGACAGTTCTCACTTGTGGAGCCACGGAGCGATAATCTAGTTTGTGGTCATAATTTTAAACCAGATAAAAAATTATTTCATCTTCTCTCCATGCAGCATAATCTGACTGTCTCCATAGTATAAACAAAGGTACCAGGAAGCCTAAAAAATTAGTTAAAAGACATGGAAGTGCTTACGCCTCGCACCTCACAAAAATGGCGAAATTAGTGTTTTAATTTGCTCGCCTATTGAAAGCGGTTAATCTTTGGCTACAGCGCGATGATAATGGGAGGAACGAGGAAACACACGGGGGAGGTAATTTATGATGCATTGGAAACAGAGGCGGTGGAAGGGAGCTGACTTTGCACCTACTGATTGCTGCAAGTATCTGAATTCATTTGTTATGCATCGAGCATAGCTGGGCTGCTCCCAGAAGGCCATACCGCGGTGATCCAAAGAGCAGCGGCGACTAGTGGTGCCTGCAGAGGGGACAGAGAAAGGAGAGAGGGGAGAAAAGAAGAGAGGAATGCAGAGTGTGGAGAGGAGAGAAGAGAGAGAGAGGAGAAACAGGATTAAGACCACAGCATAGAGAAAAGGGAAGGACATATGGTTGTGGTTTGGGAGTTAAATACAGGTGTAGCAGAAGAGACACGGTAGATAAAGCAAGAAAAATATGAGTTTGCCTATTGTACATTTGAATTAAGTCAGTTCGTTTTCATGTATTTAGTATTTTGTAGTGTGGAAAAATAGCAATGCATTATAACATAAAGGATAAACGTGTAAGAAAGAAATAATTTAAACTGACTTTTTTGAAATTTAAAGCTGCACTATACAACTATAAAGTGTAAGCACCACCTGGTCAAGTAACAGGTCAGATCAGTGGAGTTGTGATCCTGCTCACAAAAGAATGCATGCTTTTCAAAACACCTTTTAATTGAATAAATTAACATTTCATGTGAAGCAACAACATCTCCATGGAGACAGCAAGCACATGTTGGACCCCAGCAGACCACCTTCAATTTAAACATGTCCTCGCTGTCATGATATTTTGCCTGAATACTGCTTACAGATTTTGGTAGGTGACATTTTGAGTCTGACATGTGCTGCTTGTTAGCCCCACGGTACAAACTGCACACTTAGGTCTGGTAAATCACAGACACACTAGACAGGGAAGTGCAGAGAAATGCAGAGAGATTGTTTTACTTTGATTTCTCTGTGTTACCATACAGCGCCCTACATACTGAGCCTGCACGAGCTGTGGCTGTGATAGCTGTCAGGCATTTAAGCAACGCTCCAAAAATAGTCCAAACCACCCAACCAACAACATCTTCCCTAATCACTGCAGGCTCAAATACGAGCGCACACACACACACGCACACACATAGACACGCACAAACACACACACGTATACATCCATGGTAACATCATGCCCTGCCAGCTGTCCACCTGCATATGGGGCACTTCACACGCACACCAGTGCAAGTACTGTATAAAACATTTTTCTCCACAGCACTCTAGACTGGGTGAAGAAAATGGCTATTGATTATTTTTAATCTAAAAATGTGAGAGAAATACAAATAGGCCAACCTTGTAAAAAACAGTTCATTAATAATATTTTGTCTGGTTAAATTAATGAACAAAAATGAAAGCATAATTTAATAAATGTAAAAAAAAAAGTGTGTTTATTTATTTCATTTTTACTTTTGCTGCTGTTAACTATACAAACAAGTAAAACAATCAGAATGAAAAAATAAAACACACTTCATTCAGTCACTCAAATAAATAACTGTGTAACTCACTAGTGCCTAGCTTGTCCTACTATCTGTCTTCACACATTTATACAAGGACCACGACTTCTGTCTCCTAACCACACCTCTTAACGCCCACTTTCTCAGAACATTGTGACCCATCCAAGCCATAAAATCTCCCCCACCATCACCCAAAAAACTGTAGACAGCCCCAGAGGCAGGAGGAGGCCGTGCTTCACACAAGACTGAGCATCCGTCTGCCTCCATAGCTGCTCCGCCTGGTCGCTTTTATTTACCTCCATAATCCAACAGCCATATTGCCAGCGCTCAGAAGAATACAAGTGAAGATTTCAACTCAAAAACAGAAAAACAAAAGCAAAGATCTCGATATGATGATCATATAGGAAGCAATATTCTGGCCCTGTCGTTCCTAAAGGTCACTAAAGTTTGAGAAACTGCTGTGGGGAGAAAAACAAGACAATAAACAATTATTAAATTTGAACTGTTGTGAAGCTAAAAATGCCTGATTGTAGATTTGATGCAAAACAACCAAATGCAATTTTTCATATCTATTCATTTTTTATAACTTGTTTGTGACCCATAGAGGCTGATTTCATTTTATAACTGTGTGCATTCAGCAGAACAGAGCAGCACCACTTCAAGATATAAAACGCCCAAGGCCAATTGCACAAAAGCAACATGATCTAAGTTTTTCTATTTTTTGTTTATTCTGCCATTTTCTAGATTTTAAAAACCTCAGCTTAAAAAAAAAGTATTCATTTTCACACATAATATAGCAATCAAAAAAGAAGCAAGTGGTACACAAGAAATATAAAAAAGTGTTTTAGACATAGACATAGACATAAACTTTATTTATCCCCAATGGGAAATTCATGTTTTAAGCTAGGCCTGATAAATATTATAGACTTACAATAATTTTTGGGGGTCGATATTTATCATGGGGACTTTTTGTTTGTGTTAATAGGATTTTTTTTGCAATTTTTAACATGTCCAAGTTTGAATAATTAACTTTGATGGCTTATTATACATAGAAATTAGCTACTTCAGGGGAAAGTTCTGCGTTGTGGTTTCATTTGAATAATATAATTTATCACATTTTCATTCTATTTGATCAAATCCACTACCTTAGCTGTTAGCTGTAAGGTGTGCAGGGAATATAGTCAATCAATTGGTAGAAAATTAATTGTATTTGTTTTTAAGTTCAAGGTGGACTATGTAACTCTTCTGCTCATCTCCATGTAGATCTTGCTGCTTTGTCTGAAATGTTATGTGTATTACGTTACATTTATGTGTCTTAGCATTGTGTCTAATGCTATAAAACACCTTGAAACACAGATCTGACCTGTAAATAAGATATGCTTTGCTGTGGAACATTCTATGCAAACCACTATACAAACTACTGTCCACCTGAAAAGTTAAATAGTGTATTTCTTCATTGTGCATCTTTATTTAAATTAGACCAATGTATCGCCTGTCCTTACATCACCGGTCATCAGCATGTAGTACATTCCAATATGGGTCAGAGACAGTGACGGAGATTATGAAAAAAAAATCAAGAGCTGAGAACGCCGCGGAGGAACTGACCTGTCGCCGGCCACTTTTACATCGGCCACCAAGGAACAGGGATTAAAGGGGAGTTTCCATTTAGACTGGACACAGCGTTACACAAGGACACTGATATGATCCAGAATACAGATTATGCAAAAACTAGATTAAAAAATGATTAACACTAACTCCATTTAAAACCAGAGCCACAAGCTGGAGTTGTTAGGCTATCCTTTGTGTCAACTTTAAAGCCTGAATGCACAGGGGATCTGGCATAAAACATATTGTGTGCCAAATGAGAATATGATTTAAAGTATTGCATCAGTGTTGGATGGTCTTCTGTGGGAGTCATTAAAGTAATTGAAATGGAAGAAAAAGTGGTAAAAGTCTAAGAACTGTTAATATGATTTTTCTTTTAATGGATAATTTGTGCATGACTTTTCTGGTATGGGGCCCATGACCTACTCTATGAAAATGAAGATTCTCAAGTTTTGCTTATAAGGTTTGTCTAGAATGTTTAAACATCTCTATCTTGCATATATTGAATTATATGTGATTTTATTGCTCGAAAATACCCTGAAAACGATACATTATTATTGTGAGCAGGGTCGCCTCTCTATAGAATCGACTGGGAACTTGAACTGATGGTATCATTTGCTTATCTTAATGGAGGTTATGTTAATGCCATTGAAAGATTACAATACCCTTTCCAATGAGAGAAGCAGGTGTTGCAGTGCATATTTAATATAACCTGCATTTGTTTGACACACATCATCAGGTTCTTTTTGCACAATTTCAGAATTTACTTTATTACGTTGACATTGGTTTTTATACAAGGTGCCCTTCTGTACTCACCCTTCTCAATTAATTTGAGTTTGTAATTGACAGAGTTCTCAGACTTTGACCCTTTTATAATGACACACTAGTTTATTTATTCTTATTCCTTACCAAACAATGACTATGCAAACCCAAACAACAGTAGCTTGTACCCAGATCTTTATTTACAGGGCTGAACCTCAAGTATAAATCCTTGCTCCTTTCTCCACTCTGACAATATGTTTCCCCTCCTCTGATATAAGCCTCAGACTGTTCCTTATATTTTCCACGTGTCCAATGGAGCCACCGGTGCCACTCGTCAAATGCCTGGCCATGGCGACATCCTCTGCCTGGCAATGACCTTGATGACGACTGTGACTAAAGCTGAGCAAGCACCCACATCCTAACACATCCCGGCACTTCCCCTGAGCGCCATCTTGTCTTCATGCAAAAATAATCAATATTTTATCAGCGCTACTTGTGCTAATGGGCAAATCATTGTCACTCATAGTTTGTGACAATGAGAAGTTTGAAAATAACGTAACTAATTGCATCTACTTCTACTATTTGCAGTTCATTTCCTAAAATATACAACAGCTCTCTTCAAATCATAATGTTATATATATTTTAAATAAAATAATATAATAAATATATATGTGTTTTTGGATTAGTATTTGAGTTTCTTAATTTAACATTGCCTCATCTTACCTCAGTTCCTACTTGTCATATTTTGTGCTAACATTTCATTACAGTGTGTAGTTGTACTAGAGCACAGATGTGAGATGCTTCTTGCACCTGTCATAACTACAGATCAAAGGTTACAAGTCGTCAGCACAGGCCATAGTTTTATTCGGTGCAATCCCCACAGAGACTCGATCAGTGATTAATGGCTTGACAAATAAACTTGACCTCACCTGCACTATTGTCCATCACATTGTTTTGCCTGTGGTCATCTGACAGTGTGCTGACGCTCTGCGCTTAAAATAACACGTCTGGTATTCAGTAGGATTCTGCGCTTATCATGACACTAGGTCAAAAAGTCCTAGATAGGTCAAAGTTCACCCATACAAAGCATCATATACTTGGATACACAGCTGAAGGGTCCTACCCCAGCTGTTCTTATGATGCCCAATTGAACAATGTTTATAGCCTTTTAATCTACACATGTAGCATTGCTCAGCTCACAGCACTAATAAGGTTAACTCTCTCTGTAAAGTGGCCAAGAGACTGACCTTTTTGTCTGACCTGCGCACACAAAGCGCATTTCACTGTAAATTGCGTGCTTAATGAGTAAAGGTGATAAATCCTCCTTGTCTTATAGAAAAGGATACAAAAGCCCTCAGTGCTTGGAGAAAATTACTTTATAATGCCAGACCGTTATTAGCTATAAAAGCTAATGTCACGCAAGTAAATCTGGATTGTGCCTCAGGTGAGCCATCTGTGGATGACAGCATGTTCACTCACTCCAAGTTCAACTGTTATTTTATTCTTACGAAAATATTGCCAAAAAAAATATTATTTTTTTTTGCCGACAAAAGTATCCCACAAGAGTCCTTTCTAACTTGGTTCATTATAAAACTCTGAATCATATTATTATGTTGCTGATGTCCACTTTGGTTCTTGCAGTCTTTATAGATGGCTCAATAAACGCGATTTATTAGTTCAATGTCGAACCTCCTAATATGAGTGAAAGAGATTTTACTGCACAACAAAATTATGACCAAATGTCCCGCAAATTATCACAAAGCCACACTGCAGGCACACATCAATAAATTACAAATGTATGAAAAGAAAATTCTAGTGGTCATATTAAACAAGTGCTATGGACTTATACATTAATTACATATTCAGCTATTTAGACTCAGTAAATCAGTAAATAGGACACTGCTACTGAAGCTGGATCGATCATAGTTATTGTGGCACTTGTTTGATGTATGACAATGTCATAAAATAATTAACTTGAAGTTTTTCACTGTCCTTAAGCCATAAACATTGCATAATTGCATGTGGAAACTACATATTTTATTACAGTCCTATACACAGTTAGCTTCAGATTAAGATATTGAAATGAATGGCTTTGCCCTTGTAGTTTTGTTCCAGCCTCTGAAGCCTCATGACCAAAAGGCACAGATGTCATTGAGAGGCCAGATAAACCCAGATGAGCAGTGTCGCTCAGGCTCTCACCTGTGGCGTTGGGAGGGCATCTGTTGAAGGCCAGCTCCCCTGAAGGAGTCCGTCTCCACACCATGGACACTGCATAGTCCTCAGGGCAGATCTCATATGGAGCTGAAAGTACATCAAATGTCAGAGCGCTCTGCCAGAGACATTTTTAACATTACTGACATGATGCAAACGTTTCTCCATGTTGCACACGGTATGGGAGAGGCTATAGGAGATCAAAGCTGTATATTCACAACATCAAGGACGGCTTCCTTGTATACAATAATAGTCATTGGCTGTTTTTCATACATGGAATGCACAAGTCAGTTTGTTGAGTGTTGAGGACACAATTTTCAGCTTTTCATATTTTTTTTTGTTTGTTTTGGCATTAGTATGTGTTTACTGGTGCCTTTTTTCTTTCCTCGTGTGATAGCAAATCTTTTGCCTTATATTGTATAGTAACTTAACAAGAAATGTAAACGCTTACAAATAATATGTAGAACTCCCAAATATACCTGTAGTCTTAATTATTGCCTTCCACATTTGGTGGTTTGTAATTCAGACATTGTACGGCTGGTACAGACCTGGGCAGCGCTGGTCACTGCACTTGCGGACCTCCTCTGCGTTGCCATCACACTGTTGTCCTGTTACTGCAGCGCCCTGACACACTCGAACACGCCTCTGCCAACCACCGTCACATGATTTCGAACAACCGCTCCAAGGGCCCCAAGGGTTCCACTGGCCATTAGCTGAAATCACACAAATTCCTTGACATTACTAATATCTGTCAAATTTACAATACAGTACTTACAACTGGAGAATAAATTTAATTTTTACAATAATTACAATATTTCCTGTTTGAGTACACAATAAAACCGTGCAGATTTGGTTAGCAAATACCAGTAGATGAAAGACTTTAGTGAGGTGTGAAAATTCTGTTATGTAATTTTTTTTTTTTTCAACACAAAAAATATTCCATCACCAATTCTAAAGTATTTTTATCTGCACCAAACTAATACATTTTAGGTTATTTTTAGAGATTTGTAGCTTAATTGTACAGGATTTACAACTGAACTAGAGTCCTGGTTTGGACTATATAGTTTTACCATAGTGAGGTAAAGCCCCAGCAGAGGTCTACACTTATATCTGAATATACTGTATGTGCCTTTTTCTTTTTCCAAGTACAGTCACTGCTGTATGCAGTTTATGTCTACTGCAACCACTATGCGCTGCCCTTTGAGTTTTAATTATTCGCTAATATTAATAGAAATTATGCTGAAGTTTCCAAGATTAACAACTAGTTTTATGTCCTTGAAAAGAGCGCTATTAAAATGTGCAATAGACCAAAAAGAAAGGGGGAAAAAAGAAAAATGCTACACAGATGCTTCCCTTCAGCGATGTAGTAAATCACGTGCCCTTGTCCGAATGGAAAGGTACAATAGCCCGTGAGCAGAAACACGCTGCTTCCTGGTTTTAACCTACACTTGCCCCTCCTTCACACAGACAGGGCTGTGCTTTGTCCTACCACTAACCTCTGTCAGCTGTGCCTCTGCAAGAACCAAACAAACTGAGGAGCCGCGACCTGTTGGGCAGAAACTATTGGCGAGGCATTGATCAAATCCCAGTAGATATGAGAGGAGCAGATGATTGCACTGTCGGATGCAGCCTCATGTGTCTCAAAGAGGCTCACTGTGCTGCCGAGAGAATTCACTAGAAATCACTGCAGTATTCTGCGATGGGGGTTTGCTTCATTGGAGAATAATATCGGCTACTATTGTCTTTTAGTTCCCACAGGTGAAAGCAAATCAGCTCTAATACAATTATCACTGAATAATTTCTCTTGAACATTTGTGCCACCTATTAAAATGAATAAACTATTTTAACAGGGTTATATTTCACTCTTAAAAATAATACAAGACTCAAGAATTACAATGTGACGCTCATTTTGATATCCAAAAAGATCTATTCTGATCAATAGAATCCAGAATTATGTCCCAACAAACTGCATCTTTTTGCTGTTTGTTCATTTTAATTTTGTTACCAGCGTGTTGAACAAATATGAGCTGTTTCTTCAGTTACAAAAGGTGTACATTTACTGGAACATTTTCTGTTTTCACAGTATGACATGTCATACTGTCTTGGAAAACATTCATTCTTATTGGTGCGTAGTGGTGTCACCATGGAGATAGATCATTTTAATATCATACAGTGGAACATTTTGACAAAGCAAAAACCTTTGAACCAGAAAAGAAAAGTTACATGTTTGAAAATTCTATGTTACTGTAGCTGAGTTGTCCCTTATTGTGACAAAAAGAACTGAGCATTTGTGTTGCTCTGCTGTAAAAACGGCATCAGGAGATTATGGTCGTGTTGGTGATCAGACAATTCAAATCCTGATGCAGACGTCTTTAGCTTCTAATACGTCAGTGTTGTTGACAGACGCTTTAGGCAAACAGCCCAGAATTATGTGAAAAGCATGGTGTAATTCTAACAAGATTTCACATATCCAATTGGTCCTCTATGGTCTTAAATCTTCTTGAATCTTGCACCATGGCTATGATTTATTTTATTGCAAAAGTTAGATGCATAAACATGGGTTACGAGTATGAGAAGACGTCTTAGTTGAATATTTGTCCAATATTTGAATTTTGTAACTATGTGCTGGCATTATTAAACTGGGTAATGGCAAGACATTTTAATTCAACCCAGTAAATTAGTATCTTGTGTACAACATAATTAAAAACATAATTTTAACATAATATCATGATTGAACATATATGTTTAATATGCATAATGGCTTTTATCTGTCACTGTAGTTTCTAAGTTAGGAATTCACTATAACTATTCATTTGCATACTAATTGTGGTACAACTAATGATGTTGTAATGATACTGGACTCCAGAGATAGTCTTCAGTCATAACATAACATACTGATCTTAAATTAGAGTTTAAATATATTGTTATCTTGTTACAGCTTTTCTTTTGCCCCTGTAAAAATAAATATATTAAAAGGCCCATATTATGGTATTTTTTTGATCTATGTTAAAATCAAGAGCTTTATTTTGTTTCATTTAAACATGTTTAACACACAAATCCTGCACATTTAGGCTGAGTTCTTCTCTCTAACAGAAAACACAGTCTGTTCATGTGGTAATACAGGAAGTGCTCCACAATGTAATTAAATTGCATACACCTTGGACACATTTGGATACTTGAAAACTACCACTTCATGACATCACAAAGTGGAAGAACACATTTTGAGCTTTGGAGTTGTGGACAGACATAATAGAAAGGGCTACTCAACCATGTGTGAATGAAATAAAGCACACTTTTTTTTGAGGATCTAACAGTATTATAACATGTCTCAAAACGCACAAGAGTGAATTTTGAGTAATATAAGACCTTTAAATTTGACTTGAATTTTGTGTGATTAAACGCTGCGGTTTCCATCCCGATTTTGCAGTAAATTTCACAGTCAAATAGCATGTTAAATCCGTGTGAGTGAGGATGGTACCTGTGCAGTCTGGATTATGGCACTCCCTGCTCTCAGCCCAGTGGCCTCGACACTCTGATCCTCCGTGGGCGGCTGCGGAGCACTGCCTGGTCCTCTGCTGGGTCCCATTGGCACAGGTGACTGAACAATCACTCCACGGGCTCCACTCCTGCCACTGCCCATCCACTGAAGAGCCAGGGATAAGGGGAGAGAGAGGGCACAGACGGATATATGTTCAGCTTTATCAGTAGTAAGACATAAGGCTAAAACTCAACTCAAGAGGGTTTTATAATCATTCAGTTTAGATTTATTCATATTTCAAAGTTTTTTGTTTAAATAATATACTGCAGCTTTAACATTTGTTAATTAAGCACTTTAAAATTCCACTTGAGCTATCTGCAAATTAAAAAAACAACCATATTTTCTAGTAGACCATTGAGGCACATGTTTGAACAGATTTTGTGTAACTTGTTATAGTAACACAAAAAAGAAAAAAGAAATGTTGCTTTTCACTGGCGTGTCAGGGTCAAGGAAAAGCCTCTGGGGCTGAGTGAAGCTTTCATTTAGAGAGAGGAAAAACTCATCATCATTAATCTGCTTAGTATTCACAGGCAATAGCAATCTCCAAGTCATTTTTCCATTAGCATATGGTTAACCGTGTCCCGTGTGTTCATTTATGTACTACTCACCTATGTGTTATATGTCAGTGATTCTCAAGCTCTTTATGCAAGTGCCACAAATCACATCAAGGTACAACATGTGCTAATTGCAAGCGAACCAGAGAACTTAAAGGTGCAATATGTAACTTTTCTGCCACCTGCTCTTGTTGTGTGCTTGGTGATGCTATTACTTTGTCTGGAATATTCAACACTATGGCATTATCTGTCTTGCATTTCTTAAATTATAGGTGCGTTTACTGCTAAAAGCACCTCTGAAAATATGGATTCTTACTTACTTCGATCTTTGTGGAGATATACATGTTTAATGCCATACTGGGACATTCTTGGCAAAGCAACAACATCTCCATGGAGACAACGATATTAATGGAACTCCACCAGAAAAGTTGCATAGGGCACCTTTAACCAGAACTTAAAAGAGCAATACTTGAGCTAACAAGAAAAAAAAAGGTGTAACAAAAGATTTAAACTCCAAAAATAGTCCCAAACACTACCCCCACTGCTCTTGACTGAATGGGACTGAAAGGTGCGTCCAATATAGCGCACACTGTAAAAGAACTTGCACTAACAAAAGATTTAAACTCCAAAAATAGTGAGTGTAACATTAACTCTCCTTGATTAGGACCTTTAACCAAGATCCAGGGTCCCAAACACTACCCCCACTGCTCTGAAAAGTGCGTCCAGTATAGCGCACACTGTTTGAGACACTTTGCAGACACTTTGAGAACCACTGACCTACGTCTTACATGCTGTATCTATGCAGTGATTTAAATATGTGTTAATAAAGTACCTGGACAAAGAGCTATGTTGCAAAGCTTAGTCTGAGTCTCAGGTCCGTCACAGGCCCGCCCCCCATGCTGCGGAGGGGCACACATCCTAGTCCTAGTGCGGTGACCCCGGCCACATGTGAACGAGCACAGACTCCACGGTGACCACTCCTCCCACACACCGTGCACTGCAGACACACGCACAGAATTACAATCAGAGCTCTCTCTAAGTGGATCTATGGCACAAATGAACTGCTCAAGAGCCAGAAATGAAATGAAATTAAACCGATGGGCATAATTAGGCAACAGAACTAATGCAAATGAAACACGGAGCACACAGACAGCTTTTCTGACACAAGCTTGAGTCCATCATTGGGGGTTGTTACGATGTAGTATTAGCAAGGCTCCATGTTTAAATGTTGTACTTAGCATAACGAGTATGCAAAAGAGCAATGAACCTGTTGGACTACCTTAAACACTCCCTGACTGAATAGTTAACCAAAACACGCCTGATTTCTAAACAATGCGTTCTCAATTCACACAAATCAACACAAGCTAAAACATTGCAATAGGCTGTAACAAATTTTCAACCAGATCCCATGTGGCACTGTTTGTTATTATTTTTCCTCTTCCTATTTTCCATCACAGCAGATGAAATCTCCAGTCTATTTGTCACTATAATATAACACTATTGGTATCCACTCCAAAGTGCAGTGAGCAGAAGCCCCCAGTCCTCCTGCGTCATGATTACCTGGGTTTGGCTTGTAGGGGTATTATTTAAAAGGGCACAAAGCGTTTGCTACACAACCTGAGTTTCAACTATTGAAATGGAAATGCCAATAGAAAAGTTAGTCACCTTGTCTTTGTGCTCTATGTGTTTTTAACCTGTGCAAAGTAGAACGCTCATTGTTATACGTCTGCATTTTGAGATAAGAATAAAACTTCAGAACTCCCACACCTAAATCATACTTAACTTTGTGAGGTGACGACGATGCTCTCTTCAATATGCATAAGACATAGCACTGTTAAGAGGGGGATTTATAAAATGGTGCATGGCATAATCTTGCACACATTAACCACCACCTTTTATATTCTGATAAAGGTGGTCCCGCTCAATATTGGAGTCATTCTATTAGGGCAGCTTTTGAAAATCTGTTCAACCAATACACTTGAAAATAATAGTTCCTGTTTGAAATTGAAGCTAGTTGGTTCCCATAGCCTCTCAGAGAAATATCTGGGTTTGGGAGAAAGTGGAGAAGATCCAGCTCGTGCTCTGCCATAAGGGGAGGCACTGCCGGTCCCATCCCTTGCCTCTCGGCACCACTTTGATGCTCTTAGCTAAGTGTCCCATGGTGGTCGTAGCATTTACTTTGAAAAATTTAAGTTCAAAGCTGGCCCAGTACCCATGACTACCAGTGATGGAATTGAATTCTGCTTCTTTAAGGTTGTTTTTCTCTTAACCACGCTCACCACAGCCACAAGTAACCCCACTCCTGCTCCCGTTTAGACTTGTGGATGGGTATGTGACATGGGACAGCAGGAAAGAGCTTGCCAAATATGTTGCTATTAATTGGTAGTGAAGTAGGTTGGACAGTGTCTCACAGAGCATCACTCACTTTAGTCAGTCTCTGAACAGTGATTTGCTGGAGACAGAAATCCATACTTTGCCAGCAGCTATTGCTGTAAAGTCTCTAAAATAACTTTGGTGCAACACTGGTATGTCATTCCCCGTCTGGTGCTGCCGGAGGCATCAAACTGGAGAGATTTATTCAATTCCAGTATAATCAGTCTTCGGGCACTGACGGTATCTTGCTTGTCCAGACCATACAAGTCTTTTACCTAAATTAAAGCTTCTGCTTCAGTGTACAGTATTAATCACACCGTGCACCATTTCTCATCTTAAAATAGTTTCTCAGACTTTTCCAAAGGTATTGTTAGAGCCAAGGACCAGACCTGATAAATGCGCACTTATACTTTGCCTTGGGCCACTGAACTGTTGTTCACATTCAATAGAATAAGTAAGATTCCTGCTCCACCTCGCAATCACAGAAGGGAGAAAGTCCATGCCCTCTCGGAGCGTTTGTTACAGATTTTCATTTTGTGTGGGGCACAGTTGGGATGTTTTATCCCTATGTGCCACAGAAGTGTAACTAAGTAAGCTTAGTAACAGCCCGCTGCTTGCATTTTCAAACGTGTAAAAAACAAACACGGCCACAGTTGTGGAGTTATGTTTCAAACACAGACTTCTTTGTTTTTGTCAGAGATTACAGGGAAAGAAACAAGACATTTAATTTGAACGCACCTGACCATGGAGAATTACTCAGTGGAAAATAAGCAGCATTTTGCCTTTTTGTTTAGTATTTTAATCTTTTGGAGTCACGGACCGTATGTTATGCAAAAATAAATGTTTATTTTCAGTGGGGAAGTTTTTACTGTATTTGATACGGTCAATATTCATCGACTAAATAACATACAGTTTTTATAGAGCCTCCCTGCGTCAATGTAACTATTATGCTCATGCTTGTTTTTTGTGATGACGGCTTTAGGCCAAATTCAAGCTGGCATTTGGGTGACTGTGCTTTAAAAATGACTCATGTCTCTACCTCCATAGTGTCCACGTACAAACACAAAGAACCTTCAAAAATGCTAAATATCACATTTTTATTATGTCCCTAGCACCCTGAATCACTGGTATTACTGAGCAGGGAAATGTAGTTTTGATCATACATCATTCATTTACACCAGTAGGAATAAAATCAGTGTAAAAACAAGTATTACAAAAGGATTCCTCCACCAGTCCCTCCCACTGTCAGAGCAGCCCTAACCACAGCCCAGCCTCAAATCAGAGCGCCCTGTGATCCTGATACCTGCCTGTGACTCATCTGCTGTGCCATCATGGGTTGAGGAAGAAATGCCTCAAAGTGTGTTTGAAGAAATGCTGCCAAGCTATTTTAAAATGCACGGCTGACCTTCAAGGAAATAAATCGGACGAGTACATCCCTACTGGCTGCTCCCTGGGCTCTTTGCACAGAGACATGTCTGTAAAGCCTCTCAATGCTGATGGATTGCTTTGTAGTTATGTGGGATGGAAAACAGAAAGATGATTATGAAATACAAATATCCACATTCACAAAAGAACATCAGATGCAAGCGACAAATAATAATTATGTCTCTAGATAAAAACAGTCATTACACATCATCAAACATTTCCATCAACAATCAAATAGCATCAACATGAATATTCAAGAATCTGCGGCTAACACTACCTGGACAAGGGGCAGTGTTATTGCAAACCCTTGATTCTCTTAAAGGGCCGGCGCAGTGTGATCCATATGGTGACGCGCATGTTCTTGTTCGCACCTGCGACCCTTGACCGCAAGTTACAGAGCATGAGCTCCACTGGGACCACTCCTCTGCACCTGATTCACCTGTGTGGGAGAAGTGACACTAGTTAAATGCAGCAATATGCTCCAGAGGGGGCGGGGCTAAAGAAGGCGGGGTTACAGGACAAGTGCGCCAGATTTGGGAAGGTCAAGGTTACAAAGTGAGGACCAGATGGACTGCTGTGATTGGCTGTTAATATAATGTTCTTTTGGATAATTCAACAGACCCTTTTACTACATTCAATAACTTGCTTGACATTTTGTGATCTACAAATCAAACAAGTGTTGTATTGAATTGGATTGTTATCTTGTACCATTTAATATCTATGATGTCTTTAGAACAAACTTTAGTTTCATTAGCCAGACCAGTCACAGTTGAACGTCTGTCTGACCCATACTTGCTTGATCAATATTCTGGGGATCAATTTTGGGTGAGTTTAGGACTGGAACACTCAAACACTGAAATGACCTCTCTATGATCTTCAGTATTAGCAATGATTAGCTGTGGATACTAAATTATTCAGAAAATAAAACAGAAACTTCAATGCACTAGTTACAGATTTACAAATATAAATTAACAATTTCCTCCCCAAAATTAAAGATACATTTATGCAAAGATCATAGAGAAGACATTAATAATAAAGGACCACTCTGGGTTATCTGTTTTGTTTTAAGTCATGCATTTTTAGTGAAGCCCAACAAAAGGAATTACCATAAGCAAACAAAAAGAAATGAAGACATGCAGAAAGAAAGAAAAAAGTGACTTTTAATGGGTGTTAGTAGAAAAGTGAGAGAGGGATGGATCCAATGCACCGCATGGGGTTGCCTTGACAACTGCACAGTATATTTTAGTGGGTTTTCCCAATCACTTCCTGATTGATCTTAACTTGGCATTTCTCAGCTTCCCAGCGAAGAGAAATGGGAGTTACTCAGTATTAATCAATGGTTTGCAACCATTTAAATGTGACTCTAAGCTGCTGTGTTTTTAATAGTTAGTTAAAAAAATTAAATAAAAACAAAAATTACACTGACATTTGTTCACGGTCTTTGTAAGCAAAAAGGACCTCTACATTAGTAAAGATAATAACTGCTTTTTCTGATCTTCAAATGCCAAATATCAAAAAGCCATGAAATGTCAAATTAGGTGTGCATTAAGCAGAAGCAGTTGGTAATTTTCAAAACTGCATGAAAAAAGGAATTTTATTTTTTATCTTTTTTAATGAAAAGGTGAGATTTCCAGATTTCCATATGAAATTACAGCTGTTAGATTTCGTTAAGTGTTCTGTGGTTTTTGTGCATAGAGGGCTAATTTCACATAATGGGAAGTATAATTTATACTGCAGCTCTGAATACATTTGAAATCATCTGATTATATTCAAATGGAGTGCCATGTCATTTATATGGAAGGACACATACTGTTCTGTATCTTCCGGCCAAATGGGGATCTAAGCCCTGCTCTTTTAATTTTGCACATCATAAACTAGACCAAAGGGTGGATCAATTTGTTAAATGAGGCAGCACAAGGGAGGGTAAATCGTGTGAGAATGAAGGGAAAAAGGCATTGCAACTCAGACGGGGGAAAACATACAGAAATAGCAACAAAATGGAGTGATGGTGTTAGTAATAGTTGTGAATGACATGTGCTGCAACTCAAGTAGAAATGGGTGGAGCTTTTAAACAATGAATTATTTGGCACAACATGAAATGATTCCCAAAAGCCAAAAGGAAAAAAAAAAAAAAAATAAATAAAAAGACACATTATCTTAATCCCAGAAATAATAAGGCAAAAGATAATACATGTCTTTTAATTTACTGGATTTGACACTTACTTAAGCCACACTTTTATAATTATTATTCCTTAAGGGTAGAAGCTATCAGTCTGACATTTGCTATCAAGTGCAAATTCCGTATTTGGCTAAAGGGGATGGGGTTTTTCACCATATTTAATTTATCACGCCTTGGAGCGAATTAATGATTAAATACATCTGGACCTAAGTTTGAAGCTAACCTTTTTAATTAATGCTTTATGGATATGTATAAAATAGTGTCCACTTGCCAAATCTCTATGCAAGAGTAAAACAAACACCAAAATGCAATAGAAATATATCTTTCCGGTGAGTGGCAGAAGAGTGCAAAACATTTTCACTTAAAAAGGTGCAAGTACAAGAAGAGAGAGCATGCATGATGAAGAAATTAAGTTTAGATAACAAAGAAAGATAATAATAACTATAGTATTACCAGTTTGTGCCATAAATTTAGCAGAATCAGCCTTCTCCTGCAGTGCCTTTGTGTCATGTACTGATCTTGGCCGCTGACTTTTTACTGTATGCTCTCCGATCATTCCATATTCTAGGGACAAAATACAGGATATGAATGCTAAGACTTAAACATACTCCAAAATTATTATTATTACATAGGAAGATATTGATTTTTCTTGATATTTGAGGCAATGGCTACTGAAACAAAGAACACACATTTACTGTCTAATAGAACAATGCAACGGGTTTATATAGGGTGAGCTGGAAGTATTAATCGTCCTTTGAATTCACACTGTAGAAAACACATGAGTAAAAACATGCAGGTAGAGACTATTTATGTTTTTTTTATATATGTTGTAGGAACAGACCAGCAGCACCGCCCCACCCCACCCACCTGCATGCCCGAGGGTAAAAAAATAAAAATAAAATAAAAGTAAAATGTGTGTAAGCCATCAGAAAGCCACAGAGGAGGGGGTCATGGACAGAACATGCTATTGATCCACAAATCCTGCCGCCCTTCTTTTGAATAGGAGTTTCAAAGTTGGCTAAACCACACAAATGTATTCCGAGCTGTATTTTTGTACACTGCATGCCCTCTTTGCTTCCCATACAGGGTCAAAGAGACAATGATGCCACACTGGAGAAAGTGATGCAAGCGGAAGTTTCTTGAATTTGAATGAACTTTGGGTATTTATTTGCTGAAGGAACTAATGCTAAATGGTTGCAATTGTACAGCAAGCATTACTTTTGGCAGTGTGGGCCCAATGAGGTGGTTTTTGTTCAAATAGGCAATGTGGGTGATGCACCAACAGAGTCACACAAAGCTTATGTTAGTACATAGGACAATACATCAGCCATTGACAAGGAAGAGGTTCTGTCATGATGATTAGAGCCTGTATGTTAAACCTCAAATGAAGTCTACTGCAACCGTTTTCACACTGTACTTGGGTAAACATCCACTACCACTCCAGAAAAAGGAAATAAAGGAAAAAAGAAAACGTAATGAAGTAGATAATACCATTAATACCATTTGTATATGATGCTCTTGAGTAGCTAACCTGTCTTACACCTATACAGTCATTGCAATTAACCCAGAACATAGTGCAGGAATTAACTAAACCAACACCAAACCAGGACTAGAAGAGGACTAAATCAAACCAAAATTATACAGTAAAAAAAAAAAATCAATAAAACAGCTTTCAAGTGGACGTCATAGTTCACAACACTGACTGTGGCTTTCAAATACAATCTTGTTTTTCTAGTGCTGTAGACAATATACTATTAAAAAAAAAAAACACAAATCTGTACCCTGTTGAGTCTAATTAAAAGAGAAATATGTCATGGCCACTGATCTACAAAGGGCAGCAGGTAAGAACAACATCTCATCCCCTGACGCCTATTGGGATGATCACAGTCACAGCTAACAAGCCTGAGCGGCGCGTGGAAAGGTCACATGTTACGTCTGTTTTGTTCACTTTAAGAGAAAGGGAGGGGGGGAGGGGAGAGGGACGGAGATGGGGGATCAGGTCTGAGGGGCGTGAGGGTTCGGCGATGGCCTCGGATAAACAGCAGGGGCCTATTCTAACTCCCAGTCACGCAAAAGGCTAACTACCACTGAACCTCTCACCTCCTGTTATCCGACAATGTTTCATGTGCTACGTCCTGCGGTGTGTTTGATAGTAGTACGGACCCGCGGCGGCACAGATTAAATAGATGATCTGACATGTTATACGAAACATAATTTATAGTTGGAGCTAAGAGTTAAAAAGACTAGACTATTATGTGTTCAGAACCACATTACTACTATCACTACTTCCCAATCGTACTATTTGTTAAAGCTGTATACGTTTTAATGCTATGACTTTTTGGTTGGGTTATAATTAGGCCAGAGCATCACATTATTTTTTGTAAAAATCTGCAATAGCCTGGGAATGTGTTTTTATTTATTCATTTTTAGATATCAATTTTCATATTTTTAAGAATCTAGGGCACGATGAGATAAAAAACAATAATAATAAAAAATTTGAAGATTTTTTTTGCATTTTAATCCAAATCTGGAGACTATTTACCTTTCCAAGACAGAACAAGTGCCTGAGGTCTTCCAAATAGTCCTCCTTTCTTCAGTATGTGTTTTAGGAATTGGTATTTTGTCTTGTCAGATCAAACTATGATTTCCTGTAAAGTTCGAAGACTTCCACGTATGCCCTTTAGATACACCCTCATAATGATCTTTGAAATGTCTCCACAACCCTTCTGTTGTGATGTCAGCCCTGCAGTCAGCCACATATGATGGTGCGTCACCCGCTCCAGCACAAGTGTTTTAATCACGCTGTATTCATCATCTTATCGTCTTATGATGCCGTCGGAGGAGAAAATATCTCTGGAGCAGATTTCAAGCGAATGCATTTCAGCCTAAAGGTAGAGAGAGTAGAAGACGCGCTGACAACAAGCTTGACTCTTTAACTACTTGGATGGAATTCAAGCCTGTGGCCATAGTATATCACAGTAAACATGAGAGACAAAGCAGAGTTTTAATAACTGAGGCGGGCGCTCAGAGTAATTTGTCAGAGCAGCCCAAAACAATGTGTCTTCACTGTATTACATGGCAGGAAGTAGAGAGAAAGCTTGTAGCGTGTCATCATTTAAAACTGCATTTTCAGATTTTCCGGCCTTTGTTTAGCAAAACATTTAGTAAATGTTTCTGCATTTTTTCAGAAGAATTGCTCTTTTTCTCCACTTGCAGATAACTTTCAGGGGTCACATCCAGTCATCTGCAACATATAATCCTACTCTTGGCAAACTTAAATAAACTAATGTCATTAAAAAAGTGTGATATTTCATTTGATAATAGCATTATGTCTAATTGTATCTTAGATAAAATTTAAATTAAAGTAATAAATCTAATTAAATGTATTTGTCAGAAGAATTTTGTGCTTGTTTTAGATGTTGTTTATGGGGCTAAAAATTCAATGCCGAGATACAAATTAGCGCTAAAGCTATTGTCAAAACTAGACACTAATTTGAACAAAGTTAAGCACAGATAAACACAACCATATAAGACAGCATGGTCAAATTACAAAAATAAATACATATTTTGTGTTGAAAAAGGCATTGCATACAACTGTGTAAATAATTGTGCTTTTCATTATCATTATGGTATCAAGATTCGTAGAGAGTATCACATATTTTTCTTTTTACTGAAATCAAATCATTACCCACGGCTGTAGTCATAAGATGTGTGCATTCCCTATATCTTTCCTCACATGTCCATATCATTCTCTGCCTTCAGCTATAAAACCTCTACCACGAGTTGTAACACTTATCAATTCCCCGCTTTGTTCTTGCCTTTTCCTCTAAAGCTTAAAAGAAGACGCTGAAAGAAATAGAAATCCAATAGACTTTCATGCACTCATTCTAACCTTTACATGCATATTTCAAACAACATGCGCTGGTCAAATTAGGATGCTGATAGCAGAAAATGGAACAAATTCTGCTTAAAAAAATGACTTTCTTGCAACTCTAAATGGCTTGCTATATGTGTAGAATCTCATGTATTACAGTGATGGTGCATTATTCATATATGAAGGAACATAGAACATTAACAATTTAGAGAGCGGAGTATCTTTCAGTCAGGCCATGCAGAAATTACAGGGTCACTATATGCTTTACGAATTATGTTCTACTGGAAGCCTTGACAGCATTTAGTTCCCTGAGACATGCAAAAGGTGAAGCATAGTGGGGTAAAAGTAAAAATCTGATAGAAAAAAATATATTCCAAAAGATAGAAAAAGTGGTATGAAAAGAACTAGTTATTTGGCCGGTCTATGCTGTTCTTCCTGTTTCCTACAAGTGTAACTTTATGTAAGTTTGTCTATTGTTTGTTCATATCCGAGTACATGCTGCATCTTATAAAGTTGCCCAATCCAAGTATTGGTCATTGTTTCCTTTGTATGTTTTTCTGTTCACAAGTTTTCAGAAAGTTGTGAAATTATGTGTGAGAATGACTGAGCGTGTGACGATATTTTCAGTCGTAATTCATAACATTTGGTTTAGCTAGAAGTACCTGACCAAAATGTTCCCGTATGACTCACACTACCTCTCTCCTCCATTTCAGACCTAATCCTGTGGACATTGTAGATAGGCTACTTGTTCCAATCAGCTTTTAAAAGTGGATCTCTAGGGACAGACTGGGTGGCTGCAGAGAGGAGAGGTAATATTTGGCCAGCAAAATGTGGGCTCTCATAACAGGGCTGTGGACTGTGACCTGCAGGTGACACTGGTGAGGGCTGGACAGAGGCTGATCGTCACACACACACAACCACAGTGACAGAGGAGAGCAAACATGGAGCTGCGCACAACCAACCCCTGCACACAAACTCACAAAGATATATCAAAATGTGTTTAAATACAGAGAAAAAAGGTCAGAAAAGGGTCATGAAAAAAATGTTTAGTGTGTTGTAAATATCTCTTACTCAGTTGATTTTAAAGGCTTTTGAGGAGATCAGCACAAAAAAGATGTATAGAAAATATGTTCACAAGTGAGAGATAAGATTGTGCATCAGCAGAGGTCTATGACTTCCATGGGTTATTAAGAAGAACTTTACAATTGTGGCTTGGTCACACACTGATGGATCACTAAGGCCGCAGATGCCCTGGGGCAGAGTGAAATGAAACACCTTTCCAATATCTGTGCCACTGACAATTAACAAAACAGATGCTCAAAGGTCCAGTTAGCGGCCAATATCTCTACCCCGTGAGATTGCAGCTTCCCTCTGGACTCAAAGCTTTTCTGACCCATCACTGGTCACTGAGCTTAATTAGAGGCCACATTTACAAAGAGATCCATCCTCGGATTAATTACTGTCCCACATTGTACCCTGTGTAGTATACACAGTACACAAATAGAGACAGTGCACAATCAAAGTGTACTGAAGTTCCCTGGGTGTGTGACCTTTGTTGTCAGGGCGTTTGATCCACGGCATGAGGGGCATTTAAAGGCTTAAGCAGCGGTGCAGATCACAGCTGTGGAGAACCCACTGGAAGACATTTGATTTCCAGGTCCATCCGCCGCCACCGCGACACGTTCCATGTGTAATTTTATTGAAAGGCAGTAAAAGCCGGCCCCGTGTCCAATGACTGATGTGTCTAACCTTGCATGAAATGAGCCTTTACTGGGAGGCCCCAGTGAGCTGCTCCTATCAGGGGGGCAGAGCTGTGCTCGCCAGTCTCTTCCTGCTCCTGCCTGTCCGACTGACTGTCACAAATGTAGCCCTTAATGAGAGCCACTTCATTACCACTGCACTTTGAAGAGAGCAAGTCCCAAAATAGAGACAGCTTATAGTTCACGCCAGCCATAGGTCGAGGCATATACTTCACACTGAAGCTTGATCAATTTCTCCACAGTTCAGTTCCTGTGACAAAACCAGAGGCAGAAGCCTGACTGGGACAAAAGCTACACTAGGACAAAAAGTAGAAATAGCATTAAAAAAATAAGTCATACAAATTACCCCAAAATCTAAAGATGTAAAAGTCAAACAAACA
>JACN01093346.1:0-17670 GCA_000787155.1 Scartelaos histophorus | reverse complement strand
TAAAATAAAATAAATAAATAAATAAGTTTAATAAGTTAAAAAAGTTAAAATAACCTTTCAGCCACTTAATTGATTTAGGTGGAGATTAATTATCAAGCAAAAATACTGCAATTACCTTTTAAAAAACTACCCATGCTATAGTCTTGTAAAATGGAAACTTTTAAATTATTATTTTACTATAGAAATTACTGCTACTGCTAATGGTACAATCACTAAAACAGATATTTTCAAATATTTGTACAATGATTGTAATACTTACTACATTAGCTGACACAAAAAGGCAGTTTCGTCTGTGTGCTTGCATGACGGTCTAATATTTACACAGTAGTCTTGCCTCTGACCCATGGGTGCTGGTTTTGGCCCGTCACCCACAAGCAGAAGACAAATGAATAGAAATATGAATTTGGAGCTTTATGTTTTAGAGATATTTTTATGTGCACTTCCTCTGCTATTTCCCCGTAGCCCATCATCACTGAGTTTGAAAGCAGGCTCCTCTTCAGGGATAAGAGATGGGCGCAGATGAACAGTGTCAGGTAAAGAGCTGGGAGAGGTGTTTAATGTGTTTTATATCAGTGTGTCTGAATTGTCCAGGAACACTTGAATCACTCAGTGTCATCCAAATATGCCGTAATGAGACTAGCCTCCTCTCATCTCCACGCACACGTCGCTCTCCCGTCACTCAAGCTAACGCACGAGAAGGATGTTTCAAGCCGTCTGAAGACAGTATATGTCCCGCTCTTTTGCATCGCTCAATAGTTATTATTCCATTATTCTGGTAGAAAGGTCAAAGGTCACGCGGGCGAAAATCTCCTCGGTGTGATTCGTGGACCATGTTGGAGCTGTGAATAAAGCGTTTCAGTGTTCTTCATGTGCTTTTCTTGATCACGCTCCATTTTCCCTTCAACGTGCATAAGTTTGGAGATGGGTCACCAAGCGCTTTACTGCGGTTGTCCACTTTAGTCACCCAAAGCATGGAAAAATACGCAAACGCAGGGGACTAATTTCTTGATAATGACATTTGCTGGATGACATCACATTCTAGTTCAGGGGTGGGCAAACTTTTTGACTTGCGGGCCAAAAAGGGTTTTAAAATTTGATGGAAGGACTCTACCAGGAGCAGATGGGTGGATTGTTTTGCTAATTCACCTCATAAGAGAAAAAAAATAACATGGGATATGTAGAAAATGTTCTTTAATTTTAATTGAAAATCATTACAAACCATTACAACTAATGATTTCAAGTCCCACGATATTTACTATTTATTGAAATGTCTTAAAACACTGAAAATTAAAGTAATAAAATACAGCTTTTTCTTTTCTTTAAAAAAAAAAAGAAAAAAATAAACTAACAGGTACTATTTTAAAGCAGTGAAAGTTCTGTTATCCTTCAGGATGTTCTCATCATCACTCTCCTCCTGACTGTCTTTATTTCAAAAACAGTAGGAGATGCAGATCTACTTGTCCTGTGCGTCCCCGGTGCCAAAAGTCGACTTTCAGTTTGGTGGGCCGCATTAAAAAGATCAACGGGCCGCATATGGCCCCCGGGCCTTAGTTTGCCCTACCCTGTTCTAGTTCAATAATATTTAATACAGATGGGGGCAGACAAAATAAATATTGTTAAAATAGTTTAGAAGTTCTTGGCGAGTCACTAATATGAAGTTAAATGTTGGAGATATTATGGAAAATACAGTGTCATCAGTTGGCAAAATGGCTTTGGACCCCCATCTGGGAGTTTGACATCATCACATTCTCAAATCTGAATCTCACCAATAAAATATACCATAAATAAAAGTAATGCATGCAGAGACAAATCCTTCAGCCATAGGTCGCCTGGACTCAAACTCACGGGTGGAGATGGGTGCCCTGCTCTTGACATTTTACCCCAATTTCAACATCTGAATCACGGAACATAAATTATCAACTGATTCATATTAAAAATTTTGACTGCTCTTTTCCAGCGCGGTTAGTAGAAAAGTATTGGGTTTCCATGAATGAGAAAGGCTTGTCTTTGTTTTGCTTTAATGTTTACCGCGCTCAGGATGTTTTGAGGAGTAGATTAGTCTTGGCATCGCAGTTACCCTGAGCATTTGCTTCTTTGTGACAGAGCCGCCTGACAGCAGAAGCATTTTTGCTGCGAGAGAGGGAAAACTTTCCTCCATTGTTGCCAACACAAACGGATGGAAGGCAGGCAGGGTTCACCAATGTCAGGGGAGTTTTGTTGTTCTTACTGGGTTGTGATGAGATGATAAAAGCCAAAGAAAAGCAGCGTGAAAACAGAAGAGGATCACTAATTATCCCCACCTGTACCCACAGCAGTGAGAGGTCGGGATGAAGCTATTAGCCGTGTCTCCACTGGCACCACCAAGAGTTTGTATACATCTGTGTCTTATTTTCTTTTCTGGCACAATCAGTCCAGCAAGCTAAGCAGGCATGACCGGATTTGGCAAGTTCCAAGGACTCTGGCAAACTTCGAGACGGAGGAAGCAGAGGAGATGCAGGAGAAGAGGGAAGGGCTGGCATGGACTGTGTGTCCTGTCCCCGGACGGTTACTTGAGATGGGTGTGTTGCTTGGAGAGTTTGTCAAAACACTGTGTATACTGGTGCATTGAGGGTCCTGGGAAAGAAGTCTCATTCTTTTTTTTTTTTTTTAAGAAATGTGCTAAATCATCTAACAGCCAAGTGTTAAGAATAGTTAGAGACTTTGAGTTCTTGCAGCGGCTAAACTTTTTTCCCCTCCTTGTATGTTCATCAGCTCTATATAACACTAAAAATGTGTATATTTTTGCCAACAATTGTTAAAGGCGCCACTTCACATGGATCTGTGGATATTATGAGTAGGGATGTAACAATATGCAAATTGTACAGTACATTATTATCCCATTTTTCATTTCACAACACAATATTCTGATATTGTGAAGAGATAAACAGAATTTTAGATATGCAACTTTTTCCTTTGATGTGTATCATTACTGTCATTCCAAAGAATTAAGATATAAAAGTACCCAATAACAGCTATGTCTGCACTGAAATAGAGCAAAGGATCATGGTCCCTGTGTAGTTCCCTCTGTTTTGTAGTCATTTTAACTTACCTAGATATTGTTTTTTGCAGTGTACAATATTTCTGTTATTGTTATGTCCCTCATTATGGCTGAATAAAACCATCTGATCTAAGCCAAGTGATGTGTATGAGATGAAATATCGCCAATAATGTAGTTCCATAGGAAGACACAAAGAAAATGTGTTTATTAGTGTTATCTAAGACCTAACAGCCTTAAAAGTTTGCCTGATATTTTGTTGCCAGTCACGATTACTTAAACTCATCTTCAATTTAACTCTGGGGGCTTGATAGAAAGAGGCCCATGTTGATTTGACCATTGTCACTTTTGATTAGCTGAGTCAAGCCTTTGTCTGGCCTGTGTGAGCGCTGCGTGTTGTCAAAGCTATTTACGACCAATGACCAGATATGAAGGCCAGACTATTGCGGCCATGTAAACAGCCACATCTGTTTGAACCCACCTGCTCCCCGTGTTTATTCCAGCGCCTTGTAAATAATGAAATAAGTCGGGCGTATTACCACTGCATAAAATATGGCCACTCTCTTACCTCTCACATTAAATGACAAAAATATAAAGAAAAGACACTGCTACCACTAAATATTTGAATTAATATCTGTCCGGTGGCTGTGTGCAGTTCATTGGCCCTGTCGTTATGCATGTTCATTCATACATTTGCCTCTTTATTTATTTATATCTCCCTCAGTGTTTGTTTGCATTGGGGTCCCTTGAACCCTGCCACCCGGCGCGTGACACCCAGTCGGTGAGGGAAGACGGAGAGGCGGGCTGCTCCAGAATGATCACTATCATTAACATTCACGGGGGGTTCACTTATCATCCCTGACTGGAGGGACATGGCAGCCATTACGGGACGTCCGCAGGTGGAGCGCCGTGATACATATTGCATCTTGCCACAATGGATTTATGTATTCAGTAACAAAAGAAAAGTCTAATGAAAAAATACAGAGGGCAATCCTTTATGCCTCGCTCGACTTCCAGTGAGGGCCACACTGTGTCCCGGGATGAAGAAGAGGAGTGAGAGGGGATTCCACTGACCGCTGTGGACACAAGCAGCAAGTGAATACACAAAGTCCCAAGTACCATCATTTCTCTATATATTCCCATTAGTATTTGAAATCAGTGGGTGATTAAAATGGTAAATCAAAATCAGAATAAGTTTTATTGTCGTTGCCAGAACTCACAACCTGGAAACTTGCTTCAGCGATATGAAACACCAGAAAACTTATAATAGTAAATATAACCTATGGTAAAATAAAAAATAATGGCATTTGTTAAAATGTAAATTAAAAAAAAACTTTGAAAGACAGTCAGGGCTAAACATAATTATCAGTTAATCCTAGAAATGCACTTTTATTAAAATAAACACATTTTTTAAACAGGTATCACATGAAAAAATATTCATATATGAGCATACAGACAGTGTTAGGTGATCAGGTCCTTTAATGTTAACACAGACACAGAGGGAGCAGACTAGGACTGTAAGAGAGATATTTAATGTCACTGTACTTTTAATAACTTTGTTTGAATATAGTATATATAGTATATTTGTGTATATATTGTTTATGGTAATTTTGTATTCTGTTTTGTCTGAAAAGATGCTGTCTTGTGCACAGCATCTTTTCAATTACTAAATAAATTTAAAATGACTGTAAAACCTATATAATAATATGGGTCTCAATAATATTAATACTGAAAGGAAATATATTGGCAGCTTGTGTGACAGAGATGGAAAAGCATTGAGGATTATGTGAAGTTGGCAATTCAACAGTGTCCTGTGGATTTAAATGCCTGTTTAATAAGATAGATGAAAAGTATCAGAGTATAAGAAGAGCATCTGGCATAATACAACTATTCCAAATTAAATTGGAAATTGGACACTAGTGTACTTTATAACAGGACAGAAGTGTTGTGCAGTATGTGGCCCATTGAGAGCCCACAGTGACAAAGTAGCATTAGAGAGACTAGAGCTTTAAAAATGACTTGATTGCGGTGTGATTTGTTAACTCGTTTAAATGCAGCATAAGGAAGTCCATAATGTGATTTCCTGACAGATTTCCTTATGCTTGATTAAAGACGCAATTTCTATTCTCAAATTTGCTGGAGTAGAAGGGCTCCCAGACCAGTAATAACCTAATTGGAGAGAAGCCTCTAACTAGTGTTGCTCCTCTGTGTCCCTGTGTATAAATAGAGTCTGTAATGGACCGCGCTGTGATGCCATCATTCATGTGCGCTCACAAACACTCCAGGTTCAGCTCTTTGCTCATTTTCCTAATGACGCTCTTGTTTTAGGTATGTTTTCACTTTAAGGTTTGGAAGATTCAGGCCTAATGGACACTATTCATCAACACACTTCTGTACCCAAGTCTGGCTTTACCATGCAAACTTATTTTTCATAACAAACTGTCAAAATGAGGGACTTCAAAGAGATGATACTTACTACTTATACTTTAATACCCTATACTGAATTTAACTTTTAAAAATTACATTAGTTCATGCTGATTTAAATTTTAAAAAAAAAAGCTTTTCACAACTTTCAGAGAGCAGAGTGGAGTTGCGGTGTCATGGGAACAATAAAACATCTTCATAAACATCGTCAGTGGCATCTCTTATTAAATGCAGACCGTATACAGACATGTATTTGCTGAAATGCATGGGAACAATCAGGTACAGGGCTTTTAATTTGTGTAATGATCATATCGTTAATAAGTATGCGATATCTTCATTTACTTACTTAACATATGTGTTAAGTGTTTTTTAATCTCAAAAGGTAATTGCCCGAAAAGACTTTGGTGCCAAGTTCCACTGGCGTCACATTATGAGAAGTCTCCTAAAATGGCGTCTACGGGGAGGGATATCCCATATGACTGCCGCTGGTTATGCCACACGTTTATGTGCTAGATTACTTCCTGGCCTAGACCCAAAAAAGCCTGCTTTTTAACCACTGCTTCTCCCATTTGCCTCGGGATGCTCGTGGGCTGGCAGGTTGCACAACACATTACCATCCTGCAGTAGCTCTTAAAACACATTTTAGTCCGTCAAACGCAGCTGGCGAGTTGGCCAGCGCTGCTGCAACGGGCAAAGAAACTACCAAATGTGGGTGATGAAACACACAATAAGTAATAAGACAAACATGGACCAAAATACTTCAATGCTTGGATTATTCCACACATACTAACAAAAGCTTTGTGAAAGAAAGGGGAGTCAAGAAAAAACTACTACAAAGTAACAACATTTGTGTTTTGTTTTGTTTTTTAATTATGTAATACGTGAATTATGTAAATTAGTGAAGTTGGGATCAATATCCTATAATGAATTCAAGTATTGTTTTGTTCTTTCTACTTTTAAAGTCTTATATTACACAAAATTGACTCTTTGTGAGCTGTAAGATATGTTATGCTGTTGTCACCTCATCAAAAATCTTGAGTTGAGTTTTGTTTCATTTACACGTTTAAGTAATCCTTTTTATTGTTGGTCTGTCTTCACCTCCAAATCTCAAAATGCTCTGTTCCACGTTGTGATGTCATGAAGCACTAGTTTTTTTAGTTAACAGCTCCTTTCACCTTTCGTTCAGTTGAGTCTGGCAATACCAGGGATGAAATTATTCAAATGATTCCAATGGTATATAGGTATGTTGAGTTTACAGACACAGTGGAGCACTTCCTGTATTACCAGATGACATCACAAGGTGGAACAGTGTTTTCTGTTTCAGAGGAGAGCTCAGCCTAAATATGCAGGGTGCGTGTGTTAAACATGTATGAATCAAACAAAATGTCAGGTATGTTTTTGATGAGGAAACAACATTATAAGATGGATCAAAATGAGCATAATACTGTTACGGCCCTTTCACGCCCCAATGCTGTATCCTCACATAACACCACTAGATGCAATAAAGCATAACATTGTCTAAACAAACAAAACTTTACACAAATGTATGTTTTTTAGGCAAAATGTCTTTATGCCAATGAAAACATTCTATGAAATAAAGACTTAAAGGCTTGGATCAAACATATTTGAAGCTATAAGTAAGTATGTAGTTTCTTTCTCCCTATGGTTTGTGCCTGTGCAGGTTGTAATGCAGTAATGGTTTGCTGCTCTGGTGCTTGAAGAGTGTAGCTCATGCCATATTCAGGTGCATGTGAGGAGTTATGTGTTGCTAAACATCACTAAGATCCAGCCGCTCAGTGTGATGCCTCTGCTTTCCAATCTCATGCTTCACAGCCACTGCCCTCTCTCTATCAGGGGTCTTATTTAAAGGCAAGACCCTCACCCAATCTCAGGGGCAGGTGATGTACAGGTTCTGATTGGGACCATGGCTGGTGAATACTCTCCTTCTGACAACAAGAACTTGTCCTAAAATGATGAAGTGCTCATTCAACTACTGGTGTTTGTTAACAAAGAAGAGCTATGCAATGTATATGCAATGTGCAATAATATGAAAGAAGTGATTTTGGTTCATTTATTGTGTGTTTTGTTTTCTTTGTAAAATAAGCTTAATATTAAATATTTTACATAGATTTCATGGCAACGGCAACATCTTCACAAAATCTTAATGTAAGGAATAAAACTGCCTGTAGAGGAATGTTAGATAACACAAAGGCTAAGCCTCTTGTGTCCAGATGTCTCCCTGAGCTTGTGCAGTGACACTTGCTGTGTATTTAGATGGATAGGAGAAGTTTGTTGCAGTGGGCCACTGTGGGGAGCTAAAGGTGGAGAGTACGAGGCTCCAGCCGCCACCTCCCATTGTCTTGATACGGAGCAAGAGATGTACAGCGGCCTCAAACGGAGGTGGCATCTGGTGCCCAATTTGTCATGCCTGAATTACCCAGGAGCTGATAAAGGCTGAAGTTTTAATAAAAGTTGGAGCTACAGATAGCAGGGTGAAGGACACTGATGAAGTGTCTTGGGGCCTATTTCCAACCAGAGATAAGAACCTACAGAGAGAGGTGGGTCGCGAGGCTAGCTCACTGCGATAATACACTGACGCCCAGAGAAAAAAAAGTGCTGTTGAAATGCAACACAGCACACATAATGGAAAAAATAATAAATAAGCAAATAAATAATGATGATGATCTAAACGAGGAGAAGCCGGGTGAGGCTGTGGAGTCCTGAAGCGTCTCTGCTGTAATTTGGCCTCCCGCCAGCAGCCATTGCTCACCCTCAGCTGCGACGGCAAGCTCCAGATGTGCCAACGGCACGTTTTGGATTTTGCCAGCTGACTGCACCGTTTGATAGCCCGCTCTCTGGATGCCCATCACCGGCCGCAGAGATAGAATTAAATGATGATGATCTTCCCACAAGTTGGGTGAGGAAACAACGCATATAAATCTTGATTTGATCTCAGCGTGAGAAGTCTTTATCCATCATCACTCTTAATGAACAAGTCATTAGCTGCGATGAATGGCGCTCTGGGCTCCTGCTCGCCACTGCTGCTTTTGTTTGCAGCTTTCAGGGGCAACTTCCTGTGCCCTTTGAGAGGGTCAAACTCATTCCTCCAGATGTGGGGTACCCTCGCTGCTCCTGGGGTGGCTGCACACCCATGTACTAAACAGGGCTGCGAAAAATGAGTCCACAGTGACTCTTCTTCTGCCTTTGCTTCACTGTCGGCTTCTCTGCAGGTCCTATCATCCAGAGAAGCACATTAGCAAACTCGGTGGCCGCCTATTATGCTAATTTTATGTGCACAATACTCCACTTGATGCAAGCACGCTATGTAAACAGAAAAGGCTTTTTGTTATGCAGTAATAGAAAGCAGCAGTAACACCATGCTGTGTGCTACACTAAACACAAATATACAGCATCAGCACAGGGACCAGACCTGCTGTTTCTACATCTTCAAACCTGATCTGTCTTTTATCAGCACTGATCATTTCTCTCACTCTTTAAAGCATCTGAATTCCTTTTCTTGAGAACAAACATTTCCTCTTTGTTTATATTTAGCACCACTAAAAGCATTGTTAAAGTATTTAGCAGTGTGCACCGTATACCCTGAGGCAAGTGAAGCCTAAAACACACATAAAAGTTGGATGAAACTGTTGTGATCTTGTTCCTCTGAAGTAGTGCGCTGCGTGAAATATGAAAAAGATGAGGCATCAATCCGCCTCTACAGCAGTCAATGTGAAGAGATAAAGGTTGACACTAGATAATTGAAAATATCTGGCACTAATACACTAGAGCCTGCGTTGCTATTTGAACATAAAGGAGAAGACAGGCGTGTGAGTTTTCTTGTTAGTGACAGCTGCCATGTTCTCAGTCTGCAGGGATGGCATTGGTGCGACTTGTACAGTATGTGTGAAGTTCCACATTCCCCTGGGACGCCCCGTTACATGTGTTTCTGAAGAAGGGCTCAGTTAAATCACAAGTTTAGATCTGCAGTGGCCCGAGTGTTTGAGAGAGATATCTATATATTTCATAGTTTTATTGATATGATCTTTTTTTTACCTTGAAATGTGGAGCAATAAGAGAGAATCCAGAGACTAAGTTAGACGTTGCAATTATGACTTTTGATAGACCATTTTCATAGTTTTATTGATATGATCTTTTTTTTTACCTTGAAATGGGGAGCAATAAGAGAGATAGACCATTTGTTTTAGCTACTATAAGTTAAATTAAGGTGCACTGCATAGTTTTTTTCTGGTGTGGAATCCTCCAAAAGCTTGTATGACATTAAACTTATCCCCATGAAGTCAGATCTGTGGAGAGGCAACCACGCTAATAGTAAAAACATAAACCCAAATACAAGATAGAAATAATGAGGTACATTCCAAGGAAAGAGGAAAAACACCACAAAAGCTACGTAAAGCAATAAAATGAAGTCAAAACTATACGTATAAATCTTAAGAGACCAGAATTTGTTCCAAATTGTAATTTTCTACAGCACACTGGGGGCTCTGAGTCTAAAACTCTAGAGCCACATGACAATACTGCAAACGCCAATATTTTTACAACAAAATACTGTTACTATGTTTAGTGTGCAGTAACAACAAGTTTATGTTATGTAAACCTATTTTGAAGAAACCATTGTAATATTTTGAATGTAATGGCACAGTAGCCGGATGAGGAATGGCCGCGGTACACTGTGCTTTCCTAGTGATCAGTCTAATGCTTCAGCTGATGAAATAGAAATTTACTGATGTTGTGGATACGCACCATATTTATCTGTGTTTCCAGTTTGAACACGCGCTCAGTATAGGGTGCACAAGTGAAATACCCATTACTGCATGTGTCAGTGTCATAAACAATAGCATCGACTCCTCGCGAAGGGGAAGGCCGGTAATGGAGGCAGTGCATCAATGTTCAGCACAAGGTCTGCAATTCACACCAGAAGAAGAACACTCACCTGAGCAGAAAGACTACAGGCAGCCATTAAACCGGAGAACGCGGGACGGAGGGAGGGGGAGCGGCCTCTGTATGCACAACACCCAAGGGGTCACGTCCCACAATGCAACTGGACTCACTGGTTTGGAATATAGGGCACCGCTGCTTTGATTTGGCACTTCCTGCAAAAAACACAAATATTCTAAGATCACATATTGTATAATTTCATGCCTCAAGTTAAGCTACGATCATTCATTTTATTAAAACTTTGCACAGTTATTACAAGCTTGAAATATTCTGGGCAGTGCATTAAAGCGTTTACTTTTTTCTGCACAAATATGCTTTTAGGACAATTTCACTTGTGGATCAGTAGTGTAAAATTGTGTTTGATGTGCCACTTGTGTCTTGGGCAGCTGTGAGGATGTCCTTGAACAGCTAAATATAAGCAGACCTGCCATAAAAGCCTCTCCTGAAGCTAGTCCTATACATACCTGTAGTGCCCTGCTCTTCCCTTAGCTCATGATTTGGGACACACATAACTAAAGGGCTTCACGAAGGTCGACCCAGAAAAAAAAACACAGCAACCTACTTGGAACTTATAATAGTCATTCACAACATGCCTCTAAATTCAATCTTAAAAGCAAAGAATTCATCAGCAAAATCTAAATATGTACAAAAAACTGAACCAGCTCCTTAAGCATGAGATAAATGCCTTTAGACTGAACACAGACGCTCAATAATGAATTATGAAGGTGCTAACCGTCTTCTTGGTGCTCCATAAAGTAGTAACACAAGTCTCTTATGGATTGTAATGTGAAGCAGCCCAAGGCAAAAAGCACAATTATTCTGAAAAGTTCATACAAGGTTCTAAGAGTATTTCTTCAGAAACATTTCTAATTGTGGTTATTTTAAATTACAGTTTATCTCTGGCACTATTAAGAAAGGGTGAGTTTACATCACACAGCTTAGTCTTTTTAGTGAAAAAAGTGAGAAAAATAAGTATCCAATGCAAAGCGAGTCACAGGTGCCATGCACAGGGGGAACTTGGTGAAAACATGTGGACATTGTTGGGAAGTAACTGGAAACATGTACCAAGAATACGGATTCTGAATTCTAATTTTGAGTAACTCGTGTACAGTAACTTTTCCATGTGGTTGTACACAAAATACAGTTACCGTACCTTTCTAAAAGTAAAAGAATATATGGCAGTACTACAAAGAATTATTGAGAAAAATATAATATAAAACACAGTTCTTATGGCGAGTGCATGAGTTTTTCTTCTCTCATCAGCGCTAAATAAATGCATAAAAAGTAGTGAAATCCTATATCCTATTTAATCCTATGTTGCATTTTAACTAATAATTAATAATAACTGAAATGCAAACTTGCGTGAAAGTATTCTAAGTATTTTATTGGACCATTCTGTGACTAAATGTAAATGCTTTCCAAATTATTCTTCTAATCACATGTAGAAAAGAACCAACTGATTTATTTCATATTACAATATATAGAAATTTGCATCTTTTCACTTTGCCCCTTTTATAAACCTCACTAAAACACATTTTGCATTTTAATATGTACAGCTGTTCTTCAAATGAATATTCCCAGTTATAGTGTGAGAAAAGGTTGTGCAGATGCCACATTCTATCTGGTATAGGTTTAGTTTTGTAATAGCTTTCTAAAACGTCCAATCTCACAGAAGTGTCCTTGTTCTTTGTCAGAGTGTGAACGCGTCTCTCCTTGACAGTCTTTGCTATGAGCAGTGATAGCGCTGCCAGCTCGGGCTACCTCTTAACTTGGGCCCAGTTGTCAGTGTTTTGCCCCTGTGGCCATAACAGCAACCTTCTCTGCACGGCTCTCCGTCTGTCCTTCACTTTAGACCGTCCCGGGAGACCTCCACTAGCCCACGACTGTCCCCCTGCCTCCCCCGGGAACACACTTTTTAGGTGAGCTTGCCAAACCTCTCGCCGGCGTATGATGCATTCTGGGTCATCTCGGTCTTACAACTGCAAAAATACAACTTATTTTTGTTGACCTAAGGGGGAAAGTACTGGTGAATAGTAACATGCTATCACTTTGTCAGGATTAAACTTTAATATCGGCCCAACATCCTGTGGCATTGTGAAGTTTGTTTTAGCTTAAATTGATGTTCTTGGATATTTTAACCTTTATATTTCTAAACAAAGCAGCCAAACCAAAACTGAAGCCAGCTATGAGGTTAAATACTGCTATTCATGCATTTTAGCTTCCTGTTATAGAAAAGACTTTGAGTACTTTTCACCTTGTTTGCTAAAATTCAAAATTCCTATGACGAAAGTCCCAATTTTTCATCATTCTGAAACCTGCACGTGCATTTCTACAGTGGATTGTAATTCCCTAAAAGTGAAGCAAGTAAGAAAGTGAGCATTAGAGCACTTAGAAACAAATTCACAAAGGGTTTTTCAAAGTGGCGAAATATCACACAGATAATAAAACCATCCAATCTGGGAACATAGGCTGGGCGTTTCACGTTTTGAGAACTGCAGCGGGAAATAGAATATAATTTTCCACTCTTTTCATTGACTATTTAATAACTAGTATTGAATAAGTCAACCAGGCATCTACGCTCAGTATAACAGAACTAAAAATGAATTCAAATCTTAAAATAAAAATACGCACACTATGTACTTCAGTATATACTAGAGGTGCACCAAAGCAATACCATTATCAGGTATTCATAAATGGGCTGCCGATACCAAAAGCCGATACCAAGAGCCGATACCAAGAGCCGATACCACTGTAGCTGCACTGCATCTTATTTGAAACTCACAAATAAAATTAAGACAACACTCAATGTGATGCTAAAAATGGCATTTGGAAAATATCTAAATATCTAAATAAATTATAGACATAGACATAGACATAGACATAAACTTTATTTATCCCCAATGGGAAATTCATGTTCCAGGTTTGCTCTGTATTGTTCAAAAATATTAAAAATAAAAATAGAATAAAATAAAATTGTAAAACTAAATCTACGCAGAAAAGTCAATGTATTTGTCCTTGTCCTTAATTGATAGATTCATTATATTGGAATTATATCAAACTACAGTGAATTCAGAAGAAATTTAAAACAGCTTTCCAAAGTATTCTAAGATGAAAAAGTAGGTTATACTATTAAATGAATTAGATTTAGCACTATATTTCAACCCCCATAAAAATAAAGTCTGGTATTGGTATAGTTTATACTTAATAGGTACCCATTCCTTGGACTCATCTTAAATAACAGCCCTTTATGAAGTTTATCCGCTCAGGTGACTCAAGTCTACGACATAAAGATGAAATTTACAGCGTCTGCAATCTCTCCCTAAATATTTCTTAGATGCCGCTGTCAGGTTCTGTCAGTTTAATGTGCTAAATGATCTAATTAGCAATTCCCATAATGTACACTCATAAAAAGATTACATCTGTTTAACTATTTTAAATATTCTGAAGTCATTTCCAGTCTCTAAATGAATTGTGTTTCCTATGAGTCATCGCGGAAAGCTCCTCTGTTGGTTCATTAATTTAATATTTAAGTGAATACACCCTGTCTGTGTGATAAACCAGAGAACAGAAGAGTAATAAATTGCACTATACTTTCGCTAAAATACAGTGTTCCAGGGGAGTTTGAAGGAGCTTTTAGTACTTGAGGCTGTTATTTTGCAGGCCTAAGGTGATCTTAATGTGATTGCTGATGGCTCTTGTTGTGGAGAGAGAGGCACGGCGCTCGGGTGATGACTTTGGCCTTGTCGGTAATGCAGCCGATCAGGTGACACTTCAATAGGAGAGCTGCAGTGTGGGGCTGGAATCTGAAAATTGACTTGACAACACCAACTATAAACGCCATTACTGTCCCTGCTTTATTGGACTAAAAGGGACATTCATTCAGTTGTTGGACAAGAAGTGAACGGGCGCTTTGTGATCTTGCCTCTCCCAGGTTTAAAGTGACAAACAACTAGAAATGTGAAAATGCCGTACGAACCTCAAACGTAATGTCTGAAATCATTAGGGAAAATGGTTTGGCTAAAAGCGGTGCTATGTAACTTTTCTGGTGAAGGAGATGTCATTGTTCTGTCTGAAATGTTCCAAACTATGACATTAAACAGCTCTACCTAACATTGATTAAGTTACAGGCAGTTTTATAGCTAAATAAAATACCTTAAACAGACATTCTGACTGTGAGTGAAGTTGCCTCTCCACAGATCTGACCTGTAACTTGGTGCGGTTTGGGCTCCATTGATGCCACACTGTGAAATATTTTAGACAAAGCAATAACATCTCAATGCAGAAAAGCATTTGACAAATCTTCCACTAAAAAAGTTACACAATGCACCTTTGAAGGAGGCATATTATTACGCAGCAATAACTTTTACTTTACTTACTTCATTTTGGAAGCTTAGCAGTACTGTTTATTTTAACTTTAAGATAATCTAACAGGGTGAATTTTAGACATTATATTTGTGCTTATTTGAAGTCTCTCCAGTGGTGAGAATGGACTAAAAAAGCTGGTTTAAACCACATTAGCTCTTCTGTGACTATTATGAAAATAAGTCAGGCATTTTTCTTCTCTAAGACCATCAAAGAGTGAAATTGCATGGAGATTATGAACCAGCGATGATGCAATATTTTCTTAAGAGCCGTGATAGCAAAGGATTTAAACAAAAGCAGATGTGGTGTAACATTACCAGTGTGCCGGGCTGTCAAGATTGACTCTCCAAAGTGTTATTTTCAGCCCTCACATTCACACTATTGCCCGCTTTAAAATGGTTTAGAGAAACGTCTCAAATCCTCCCTGAGCCGATTACAGCTGAGGTTGGAAAACTTAGGGCAATTCTGTGCGGAAAAGCTAAATTGCATACAGTAAGATAGTACACAACTACAGATTTGGCATTTAATGTCAAATGCATGGGAAAAAATAGAAACCATTTTTATATATACGCTCCTCATTTCACACCTCTTATAATAAATGCAGAAAGTCTTTTTATATTTAGACCTAAAATGCATTTATTTATTTATTTATTTTATTGGTTTATTAGGACAGTGTACAATTACATTAAGCACAATGGCAGAGATGTTTGTACCAGATTGTAGCTCAGAGCTAATTTCCATCTGTCGTCCTGGGAAGGGGAGACAACACAAACACAAAACAACTGTACAATATACAAATATAAAATACAATAAATATTTACAAGTTAAAAGTGCAATGTATAATGTAATGTAATGTAATGTAATGTTGTAACACTGTTAGTTTGGTCGTCTGTGGCCATCAGCTGATACCCACAGTAACATCTGATGGCAAAATACCTGTTAAAGTTTAAAAAAAAACCCAATACAATATACAAATATACAATACAATATATCTACAAGTTAAAAGTGCAATGTATAATGTAATGTAATGTAATTTAATGTTGTAACACTCTTAGTTTGGTAATCTGGTGATACCCACAGGGGGAACATCTGATGGCAAAATACCTGTTAAAGTTAAAACAACTTCACAATATACAAATATACAATACAATAAATATTTACAAATGTTGGAGACAGTGGCAGTTTAAACCCCCCAACCTTCAGATTTCTGGTTCAGTTTTCATTTTTAAACTTTTTTTTTTTTCTTTTTTACAAATATGTGGTTAGAACAACTTCTTCCAACTTCCTGATTCTTGCAACACAGTTAAACACAAAATCATATCTCACATTTCCATTGTGATGTGTTTTTATATTTTTAACAGAATACAATTGGGTTTTATGAGATTTACAAAATATTGCACTCGGGTACTACTTACAGTTCCACAACTTTGCAGAAAATAGCAGCTTGGAGTTATAGTAGTATAGAAATGCTCCAAATGTCATTGCTGTATCAACAGAGAAGATTTGAGCCTGTATGAGAGGTGTGATTCTGTACAGCTCTTGCGTCAGCGGCTGAAGAATGCCTTCATGTATCCAAAGCAGGCTCTTTAACACACATTTCAGCACGGGCCTGTCAGCTTATGGCATATTAGCTGGATAGCTCTGTTTCCCGTGGGACACAAGAGGCTAGCTCGGAGGGATCCCAGGAAGGAGATAGAAGACACACTCTGGTGAAATGCTTTGCTCTGTCATCCCAATTCAGCACAATAAAAATCAAACCGCCGGACCACAAGCACATTCACCTGGAGCCTGCACTGCACACAGCCCACCGCAGACAGGATACAGCTGCTGTGGAAATAGTGCTGTCCAAAAGCATTTTCAGACACAAAACGCAATCATCGCCAATTGGAAAAGATTGTTTTACTTTGGGACGTTCGTTGTTAACATTCCTACCCCAAAATCTCATAACTACCCTCATAATGTAGTTATGTGTATTTTTCCAGAAATACTTGCACATAATCCAGTTTTGAATAAGTTGCAGCAATATGTAAAATAAAGCACATGTATTACTAAAGATAGAAAATGATTTAAGTAATTTTGAGTAATAGCAAACTGTCCAGAAAAGTCTTTATTTGTCTTTATTTGAACATTTGCAGGAGATTTGTTGCTGGCTTGCTGCATAAAAACCAGAAAAACGCATTTGTCATGTAAAAGGTAACATCAGTATCCCAGTTTCATATGATTCACAATGTTTATTAATTTAAAAAAATAATTTCAATGCTTTTCAATTATCTGAATTTTGCATCCACTGTAATTTGCATTGAGCTGGTAAGAAATAAATACAACACATCTTTCATCCATTGACCTATATTCTGTGGGAGCTCTTAGCAGATTGTGCCGTGCCCTCTCTCATGTTGTTTTCCACAATGCTGACTGAGTACAGTAAAACAACCTCCGCCACGCTACTTGCCCTTATGGACCCGAGAAAACATCCAATCAATACTGCATGCATTTCAAGCAGGAAAATTCTGTTATTGAGTATACTGCTATATAATGGTTTCCATTATTGACAACTATGAGTTATGAAATAAAACCTAATGCAATGAGGATGAGGAAAATAGTATTTGAGGGATTTTTATTGGATCAATTTTAAGTCGGAGTAGTGCATTTTGATGACAATAAAATGCTAATCCTATTCCACACAGAGGATCAAAAAGAGGTTAGAAAAGTGCAGAGTTATCAGAAATATTAACATAGAACAGCATTAGGAATTATCATAGAGGTCTCTGTTGTCTCTTTCTGTTTTGTAAATTTTCCATTGAATTTGATTGACATTGAAAGTGATGTTTTTTGTTTTATTTAAAAGGCACATTTCAGAAAAAGATAAAAAATATAAATATAAAATATAAGATATA
>KN499525.1:0-10781 GCA_000787155.1 Scartelaos histophorus | reverse complement strand
AACTGTCTGCCGACTGCACTCCCAGCGACTTCAGTTGTCATTTATAGCCTACAAAAGTTTTTAACAGCTTTTTCTCAAAATCTACTGGAAAAGTTTACATACCGTGCATACTGATTGTGGAATAGACCCTAATTCAACTGACTGCACCTTCAGCCCTACTACAAGAATCTTGGATGACTCACTGGTTGAAAAATTGAGTAACAATATTGAGAAAATTGCTGTCAAGGCTTCCTATTTTTGCAATCTGTGCTGTGTTTTCGGTAACAGCTAAGGTAGCAGTAGATGTGTGGTAATATTAAATTATAACACAATCTGTCTGGGTTTATCTCCAAGGCAGTTGGCATAGTGACACTGCTACACCATCACATTATTTTGCATAAATTAGCATAATTCAGAGGTATATGCACAACAGAATTTAAAAATGTGATTTTCAAATACTGATAGAAAAGCAAGATATTCCTATAAGGGCCATAGTTTAACCTGGAATCCATAATTTAATCCAGCAAGTTGGATTTTCTTCCATGCACTTTGCACTTTTTTCGGGGTTAAAATTGATCAGATCAGCGTTTGATCAGAAATTGATCAAGGATGCCATTGAAATCAGGAAACGAGGCACAGACAGCATTAACTGTGATGACGGAGCTTTCCTCCTTTCACACACCTGGGACACGCTCCTCCAGAAAGCACTGGGTGACACCTACAGGAAGTAATAACAGCTGATATACGACACATCACTACACCGGTGACAGTTCTGAGGATGTCTTGCAGCAGAAGCCGAAACATGTCAACAAGGTAAACACACGTTACTGTATTGTCCCTAAAAAAGAACTCATGAAGTTAAAAATACATAAGAAAACAAAATGAAATTGAAATTGAAAATGATTTTTGGCGTAAAATTGATCAGGTTCATTGGGTGTCAAATTAAATTTTGGAATTGTGATCTAGTCAATTGATTTCAACCCTAGACTGTATTAAGAAGTGTACAAACTGAGTGTGACTTCACCCATAGCGTTCGGCTTCTGTCAAATGAAGCTCACAAGTCTAGCAGTTATAGCGGCAATTTTGGAGCTAGGTCCATACTAGGAAAAGCAATTTATATACTTAGAAAATAGCAAGATAAAAATGGCAGGATAATATAGAGTGGGTTAATACAAACGTTTTAAGGCTCACTGCAGAAGTTACAGATATTACAGATATAGATATATTACAATATTTTTCAATGTGAAGTCAGCTAGAGTAGATGGAGCCAAAAGTGACTCCATGCACACATCCCACGCTCATTAGCTGTGCCCATTTCAGTTGAATTTGATTCAGTCGTCTTACTCAAAGCATCATCTGCAGTCCAACTTCTTCAAAACTGTATTTCAGGTATGAGAGAACTGGTTTGTCCCCTTGTCCCCATTTACTCTTTATTTTTATCTCAAAGCGCGTTGGCCTCAAATGTCAGCTATTGTTGATAGCCTCATTTAAACAGCCTTACTCCATTGTGTGGCAACAGTGTGGTCTGTCGTGCGTGTCAGATATCAGGCCTAAATCAGCATCATACTAAATCATACATATTTGAAGATATGAAACACATGACACACACACACAGTTTCTGAAAAAGCCTAAAAGCACCTGATAAATGGAAAGTGAAACAACATTAAAACAATACTTTTAAATGATTTTTTTCTTTTTTATTCTGTCTTCCATTACAAAACTTGAATATTATCAGTCTGTTCTCTGACCAGTATTGACCTTCCATCTAGAAAACTAGTTAGCTTGTTCCAGTAATCTCACTTAAATGTGCATTGTGTAACTTTTTCACTGTTTCTATGGACATGCTCTTACTTTACATTTATTACAGGTGCTTTTATAGGTCAAAAATATCTGAGCTTGGCCTGGTCTTCATGAATTTAGAAGAAAATCATATTGTGAAACATTCTAGACAAACCAATAACATCTCCATGCAGAAAATTATTGAGCAAACCATCCACTACAAAAGTTACACAATTCACAATTCTTTAAATTATGGTTGCATGCAATCCATCAACATGTTTTTGAGTAGTGGGAGGAAGTGGGAGTACTTAGAGGGAACCCGCGGTAACATATACTACACACCCAAAACTTTACTCACACACATTGCTAAATTACGTATTGCTTAAACACTGCGTCCTTGTACTCTGGGCTGTATTGTGTGTGGTGGCACTGCTTTCCTTGTCCCACTCCCGGCCCGGTGAAAGCTCCCTGTAGCCTGCCAGCGCTACTGACCTGTGGTAAAGGGGAAATCAATAGTCAATTCCATTTTGCAGCGGTGGGTGACAGGTACTAGATAGGAGTGGATTGGGAGCATGTAAGGAGCAGTGCCGTGAGTCTGAGCAAGTTTGACCTCACCTCAACGTCTCAAGAATGCTTTTCAGTGTGTGTCCCCCGGCGCTGTCTCCTGCTGGATATAACCTGGAACAGCAAAGAGGGGACAATTATAAACCACTACACAGCTCCTATATTGAGCAAAACGGACTCTTGTGAGCTCTAAACCGTATTGTAATGTTGTTTCTTTAACAAAAACATACCTGCAGTTGTGTTTTGCTTCATTCACACATCTTTGAGTAATCTGCATTATTAGCTTGTCTACATCTCAAGGGATAATTTTCAAGTTAACTGCTTTCTTTTATCTTTAGTTCTGTAATCCTGATTTATTTTACATATATTATTTTATTTATATTAATTTGGGCCATTATTATTTTGTATTATTACATTGGACTTATTTTATTAACAGTTCATGTTATTTATTATATTTATGTTGGGTACATTTGTACATTTTGTTATATTACATTGGACTTATTTTATTAACAGTTCATGTTATTTATTATATTTATGTTGGGTACATTTTGTTTAGTTTTTCTACCGTGATGTTGGTTCCCATTGTTTTCAGGGAAGCGCATTGAGTTGCTGAATAAAGAAAGACACGAACGGTTCACTGTGCTGCCGTGTTGGTTATTTTAGCACGAAAGACTGCAGGAACAGAAGAAGAAATTCATCCTAGAAAATCTAACTGTAAACTGTAAATAATAATAATAACAACAACAACAACAATAATAATAAGAATAAGAATAAGAATAATAATAATAAGAATAATAATAATAATAATAATAATTCTTGGGTAAAATGTTGCTGAGCTATTCATATTTTGCAGGTGATGTCAATATTCCCTCATTATGTGATGCTAACTGGAAGCACTACTCTCTTACAAGCTCCATTACTCAAATTAGAGTCAATTCATCTAAGCATTTTTAGCACTATCTGACCATAAGGAGCTGGAACTACACTAGGTGAACTTATTTCTCTCAAGCATAAAATTACCGTCACAAGTATTAGTAAATAATTTTTAAGTCAGTTTCACTATTTTTGTTGAAAATCAGGACCATGGACGCTCATACTGATCACAGGCTCCTGTTTAAGTCCACTTTGTATTTTTCTTAAGTTTTTAAATATCTTTGCCTGTTTTTGCTAGTATGTGAATTGCATCACCATGGTAACTGCCATTGCTGTCCGTAGAGGTACATGTAGAATGCCCCCACAGCGACGTCACAGCAAAGCATCAATAATGTAATTCTGTACTAATATCAATTTTAAAATATGTGAGTCATAATGAATGATTTACGTAGGTCGATATAACTACAGTTGCAGTTATAATTGTTTTATAGTGGACTTTATTCCAAGAGGTGATTAATGCAGAGCGGGTTAGTCAGGAAAGGATCTCAAGAGGACCCAGCTTTATATTAGCCAACGTACAGTACGAGAACCGTAATCAAAAGCAGTGAAGCTTCATCAATTCTAGCCTGTGGGCCTTCAGCTAATTTTACTGCTCACTGAAATGTTGCATGTAATACCCAATGGAAGCGGAGCATTTCCTTCATTACCACTGATTAGGGAAAAAAAGATCATGCGGAATATGTCAGCGTATGATAACCCGTTAATGCGTTTTTAATTAGCGAGTGTGTTCCTACTCTCCGGGTGACTCTTGCTCAAAAATCTACGTTTAATTTCGTCTCCGGCGCCCTCTCGATGCCCACTTAGTTAGTATCATTACACCGGCGTTGGCAGCGGGGACAGTACTGTGGGTTAGCTCGCTCCACGAAATGAGGCCGTAGCTGGAGAATCATTTTAGCATTTAATAAGCTAATAAACGTGATATGGCAAGTAGTTTCCAGTGCCCTTGGGGGGTCAAGATGGAGTTTACAATCTCATTTAAGAGCTTGTTCTATTATCATGCTGACAAAGGGACAGGGCTATGGGTGGGTGAGTGGGTGGGGTGGGATAGCATGGGTGACGCAGCAGAAGTCTTGTAAGGTCATTGTTCCGAAGACTTATTGCAGACTCAGTAATGTTGGAGGGCATTCTGCAGATATATTAAAAAGTAAAACCGTCATAAATAGTTGAATAGCAGCCCTTTTTTTTTTTTCTCAATACTAGACGCTCTGCAAAGGTTCTCTTTTGCATTATTCAGGCTTTTTCAACTTCTTTTGGACACCTTATCACAGCAAATAACCGGTGTGAGTGTAGAAAACAACTATCCACGGGTTTCAGAAAGAGGAAGAGTGTTGCCATAGAAATTAACGATTCAAAACTAAATGTGTCAATCATCTTCAAAAGTTCAGATTTTTACAATAAAGAAAAATGTGCAGTGATAGACTCCACCTCTTGAAGTCATTTAAATCATTCTAAAAACATTAAAGGTGAACCATGTGACTGAAGATGTGCCACTGCTGGATGTTATTGCTTTGCCTGGAATGTTCCACACTATGGCATTAAACATGTGCCTTGACTGAGATTAGAAGTGATGCCAACAGGTGAACTTACAGGCCATATCTGTGGAGATGGTCAATGGTCGGATAAAGTCTAGGGCCATTTAATGGTCCCAGTCCGTCCCTGCTGTAAACATACAGCTCTTCAATCGAACATTTATGTAAATTTGGCTGAAACATTCTGGACAATACTGATTCTACTACACTGAATCAATCAAGACGCAAAACACAATACACAGGTTCCCCCTTAGCCAATCAAGAGGCAGAACACAATACATGTTCATACGTAAATTGCACGAATAAAAATCTGCGAAAGAAGCGCGATATAGCGAGGGACGACTGTATTTCAATCCACTTATGTTTTCAAAATATTTCATTTGAGTGGCTGATAGAAAATTGCCGATATTATTTATTTCTTTGAAGTAAATTTGGCTACTTTTGCAATTTCCCTGAGAAAACATACTGATGGTGCCTTGAATAATACCTCTTCATTCATTTAATGTGCAGGTTCTGGGGATTTTTATATAAAGGAAGTTTGTCTTTTGTGCCTGTTGAAAATAAAAAAAACCACTGACAGAGCCATAAGAAAATATTGCTTTATTTATCCGATCCGATCATATAGTAATATATTTGTTAGGCTTTCAGTAGGTTCAGTTAGGTTCACTAGCATAGACTGTATATATATATTTTTCTACAGTCTATGTTCACTAGACTATGTGTGGCCATTTTAAATATTTTCAATGAACATTCAATCAGCTCGGCTTGTAGCAAATTTTTTTCATTTGGCTCCCTGTCCATTTGACTTTGACACTCCTGATTTAGTGCTTTAATCAACGTTTCTGGCGGCCATCTGAGATTCATAGAACTGTGGTTACATTATATAACTTTCAGTTTTCTTGAACCTAAACAATGTATTATCATTATCATTAAAAATCTTTTCAAAGTCTGACTCTGGTTCAGACAGCGTGCTTTCACTGAGAGAGAATGAGCTGTACACTTCTCCCTACAGTGTATGTCACTAAGGATTCAAAATGACCAAATAAATCTTCATTCCTGAAATTCTTTTAATTGCACAGCCCCAGTTATACACATGCACCTCATCAAATGTCATCTTATGCATCTTTCTTCTATATTCCCAAAAGTGGGCCGTATTACTGTTCTGCGTCTTCCTGAAAAATAGTGAAGTTTCACAAAGACCAAACGAGGATGTTGGTTTGCACACGTCTCCATTGTGTGTCAGTGCGGACGGCGTCTCTACAGCTCTTCTGTGGTGAGTACTTTTAGTCCAGAGCCTGTGTTCACTTCAAGCCATTACCTGCTTCTTTCATTCTCACATTTTAAGGGAAACTATAATGGCTTGATACACAATTGCTTAGAAGTTCAGTCCTTTGTATTTTCCAAGAATATTTTGAACACAAGAGGATTTTTTTGCTGTTCTTTTTACATACACATGGATACTTGATTGATCTAGATAGAATTCCTCTTATGTGGATTACAGTTTTGTTGTTTATTTGATTATCGAAGACACTTTATTATATGATGTTTCAGAATGATGACAATCCAAGTGTTGGTATTGTGATTAATATTAGTTTTAGAAGGTTGTTTTAATAATTGCTTGACTCAAAATGGTAAAAAAATGAAACTTTGTAATTCTTATATAAATAATTCACAGATTTTCCAACAAAAAACTGTGCGTTCATATTCCCAGAACATGAGTAATTAAGCTCTTTTTGTTTTTGCACCCTTAAAAACAGGATGTGAAACTATATATATTCCTCCTTTCTTGAATCTTGGGAGTTTTGTAACTGCTTACTCAAAAAACTGATTTTTCAGTCCATTCCTTTTGCTACCTCCCATCAGAAAACTACATCTTACCTGATTTTACTTTCACAATTCCTGATATAAATATGCTATTTACTGTGAAAATTCAGCTGAAATGAGGAAATAGTGGGGAAATTGTGACCGTACTGTGATAAGGACATTGCTAAATCCTGAAAGCGTGCGTGCTGTAACCCCCATCAGGAAACATATGGCGTCAGTTACTCACCAGTTTTTTTCCAACTTCTCACACTCACTCGAGAATCAATTTCCAAAAAACTTTATTTAGTCTTTTTTATTACAAAAAAAAAAAAACAGTCAAAATCTCATCTTTCCTCTCTCTCTTCACCAATTGCATTCTTGCTACAGACAATTATTGAGCGTGGCCGTCAACACAGATGTGAAATTGGAAGCAGAATGAAGGCCTTTATGCACACCGCTGATAAGAAACTGGGAGAAAGTCTATTTGCGACTGCGCTTTAGCAAACACTTTACCAAATAGCCGGTTATTGTGGACTGGGGCTAGCGATTTGACACCATCTTTTGAATTACAAATTATTAATATACAGCGGTTCTTTGTTGGGTTTGGTTCAATTTGAATCTCCAGAAGTAACTCTGTGCCCGGAGGTGGAACAGTCTGCAGTCGACATGGTGCATTAGAAGTGGGCTAATGGAAATCTGATAACTAGCAACATGGACGTCTTTTATTGTGATCCAAGGACTTTGCTCAATGTTTTCAATTTGAACAGTTTTGGAGAGGTCTGGTCAACAAGCTAAAATAACACACTGTTTTGAGCCCAAACTTGTTGTCTCTGTAGTCAGGGGGATTACTCAAACTTGCTTTATGTACATATATTCATTGCAAAGAGAATATGAAGTGATATGTGGGTATATGTGTAGTTCAAATTTATTGACAGAAAAAATGTAGGTGGTCTTTGGAGAGGGCTTTTTTAACCTGAGTATTTAGAACTCTTTTGGCTCTAAGGGTAAAATAAAACGTTTCTTCCTTGATTTTCTTTTGTTGTCAGATTTTCTATATTTATTTTTTACATTTTACCCTACAGACAGCTACTTATAATAGGCATATCATTTACATTCACATTAGAGGACATTTTGCTCCACATTGTTTAAATATTGGAATTACATATCTTTAAGAAGTTCCTTAAGGTTGCACTGTGTCACTTCTTTATGAAGAGCCGTGATTTAATGTAATTGTTTTGTCTGAAATGCTACACAGTTTGCAGCAGAGCCAGTTCAATGCCATATTATGGGATATTTCAGTCAGAGTAAAAAAATCTCCTTTGAGACAAGCATCCCAGATAGCAAAAAGTATTCGCGGCGGATCCGCAACGGAGGTAGCCGAAGATTCACAGCGTATCTGCAGAACGGATCCGCACCGGAGTCCACTTTGCACACCGTGCCGGATCCGGAAAAATAAGCCCGGATCCGCGGCGGAGGTGGTACACAGAGGTACATTCTTTACTAAGATGAGACTGAGTGTGGCCAAATACTAGATTGTTCAAACTTAACTTGAGTTTACCACAGTACAATGAGTCTGATGGTTGTACTTCTAGAGTGGGCAGTGTCTAAGCTTCAGAGTCTCTGTCTTTAGCTTCATTCTGAGGTCAGAGGTCAGAGGTGCAGTGAGCCTGGCTCCTCTTCAGCTCCATGTCCTCCTGGTGAACATCCAGTCTGTCAGAGTCCAGCTGTGGACTTCCCTTTTGTCACAGCATCTGAAATGACACCAGTGAGTGTTAAATACCTCATTACACCTGATCTTCTTGTAAGGAGTTAGAGTTTGGGTTTGTGAAGAACAATATAAGTAATAATGACAGTTGCTGTGTGATTTGAACATGAAACACTTGATTGTACTGATTTGTGCACTCACACAGGGTGTAAGACATCACCGAGAGTCTGGGTGCAGGCGTAGGGGGCAGAGGAAGTCTCAGTTCAGTTACCATGTCGACCTGAGACAAGTAGAAAGACAGGCCTATAAGGAGAATGGAAAAACAATGGGTGTAACAATATGAGACGGAAACGCTGATGCATCGTATTCAAATTTACATATTTCAATATTCATGAATTGTGTGTGTTAAAACTATGGGTCTAAGTTAGTTGGGCGTCTTCTTCGTCGTGCCTGGCGTGAGCACCATGTATTTGTGTGCAGTCAGGGATTACGATGCAAGACCATAGTCCATATATATGAATAGACATAGCTAACATGCTAGCCGCCGCGTGACAAACAGGAAGTGCTCCAGGAGGCTCTTCCAGCTCCTTCTGACTCTGGCTCCCATTGACTTACATTAGGATCTTGTCGCTCGTCTCTCTGTACCTGCTGCAGTGATCCTCTTCATCTTGGTCTTAAAATGTTCTTATTAACCCGCGACACATGATCCTGAATTTTTTTCCCCACTATTTTGTTAGTCAAAAAAATCCTATTCACAAGATAGATCCTGGCTCCAGATTTTCTCCTGTAGCCGTGAAGCATCACGAGCCTCATCTGAGCGGCGCTGAACGCTATGGATGACGTCATGCTTGCTTAGTCCACTTTATACAGTCTATGTGCAAGACCCTGACGTCAGTATTAGAATTGTATGTCCAGGGAATAAACTTGACCTCATCCATTTGAACACGTTCCACAACAACCCCCACCAGAAAAACGCACCTTTAATATAACTAGTTTTATTGGCTGTTTTTGTCAACTATTAACCACATTGTCTTAATGTTAATTTCCAGGTCAGTGCTCAATTGTGATTTAAACAAACAGATGTTTTTGTTTCATTCTTTATTTTACAGACACTTGCCAAAAAACTGGACACTTTCTCCAAGAAACTGAACTTGAAATGGTGAGTATTTCCTCTTCCTCCCTTCATACCTGGTGAAATGCAACTGATAGGCTGGTAAAGTTAAAGTATATGTAACTCTGGAGGTGCCACATGAAAACAGAAAGTTAAAATCATACTTCAAAACATTCTTGATGGAGATAGTTATGTTTTATGTTATACTGTGGAATAGTATAGTTATTTCCATGGAAACAAGCAGGAGTCGATTCTTCTCTAGGCCAAAGGAGAGTCAGGTGTGTGGAGATGCAAGCTTTTTACAATGAGAATGTAAGTGCAACAAAAAAAGTGCATTTGGACAATCAGCTATTCCAATGTCCTGGTCTCCTTGGAGAACTTCTCGAACAGACAATGCTGCAAAATCAAATGTCGGCTGCGATTCTGAATTCTTCTTCTAAAATTCCTTTAATGTCAATTGCAATCATTTTCAGTATCTGTGGACCCAGGCATTTCTTTCACTGACGAGAGCTCCGTGAAGAGATGATTTAATATTTATGATGAGGACCTGTCTCTTTAGATTGAACTATAGTGCGTTATGGAGCTCACATGCCATTCCACACACTTCAATAGCACATCTCTATGGCTATATGATTGTCAATACACCCTTACACAGTACAATATGTCATTCACCTGGAAGCCGGCGCAAATGCAGTTCCCATTGGCCATGAGCGCTAGTTTTTTCATAATATTTTTTCATTTCGTCTGCCTCACAGGTTTATCGGGATGATTTTCACACGGCTGTCTGTGATTGTCATGCTGTTGGCGTCGGTGAATGGGGAGAGGAATGGTGAGTGAAAAAGGCACATCAAAATGGAAATGGCTAACCAGCAGTTACAGAGGAGATAGTTATTACACCTTCTCTCACTCTGAGTTTGATTTTTCTGTCAGGTCGAATACAAAGTGCGGGAATGTTTTTGTAGTTTTAGTGGTGGCATTTTGTCTACGGAGCTGAGACATGCTAATTCAGTTTTTGACATTTCCTTGCGTTTTACTAATCTACTTTTTTGTATGTATTACTTATTTTATTACCTGTTGAAGGGACTGCGGAAACAAATTAAAGTGGATATACATTACTTTTATTACATGACTTTTTTAGGTTCAAAATTTTACTTCCTGGTTCCAAATCATGACATCACACTAGGGAATTTCACAACTGTTATCGAGCAAAAACACCTTTAATGTACACATAAATTATTATTTGATTAATACAAATATAAGAACACACTTTAATTTGGTTGAATTATTGTTTAAAGTATCAGGAGAAAAAAATGTGTTTCTGTAATAAGTCAAACTTTTGGATATAATTCTCCCTACTGTAATTTTCAACATATTTTTA
>KN499524.1:2423-15281 GCA_000787155.1 Scartelaos histophorus | reverse complement strand
GCAGAGCCAGAGGTGAGAGGAGGAAGAGGAAAAAGGAGAGAGGAGGTGAAAAGAGGAGAGGGAGTACCCACATTGAGGTCAGAACATTCCATCTGTGAACACGTATATGACCAAATGCCTTATCAACTTAAAAAAAAAAAAAAATGAAAGAAAGAAAAAATGTAGAATATATGTTTCAAAATCTGTCCAAATTGCATGTAATTCCAGAAATGACCCATATTTTAACATTTTAAAAAATCTAAATATAGAGATGGATCTTTTTAGAACACAATTATCAGATTTTATTCATTTTGTTTTTCTTTAATTTTCTTTTCATTTTTTTTCTATTATTGTAAAAAGTAAAAAAAAAAAAAACTGTGTAAAATTCAACCTAAATAGCGTTGTCTGGATCGAACGTGGTAAAATGGTAACAGTTTTTTTAAGGATAATATAATATATATTGACTTATTTTGAACGAGTTATGCACATTTTACTGCTGTCCCTCTCCTCACCACTAGAGGGGAGTACAGAGCTGTTACGCTGAGACAATGGTGCTTCCTGTTCGATGAGCCTGTTACAAAATGAACACATTTTTAAACCAAAGACAAAAGCCCCTGGCCCACTACTGTACATTTAGATCTCCTTTATAGTTTAAAATTTCCAAAAATACATGTTTGTTTGTATAAAATTTGACTTATTCTCATTTATATTTAGTTACACGTTTGAAGAATGTATAACAGTCTGGATTTTGGGAATTTTCTTGAAGCTCAATGTATTGGTTGTTTTTTAGTAAAATAAAATATTCAATTCACTTTTGCTTTTTTATTATTATTATTTTTAACTAAACCAAAACAGTATTGCATTTCTAAAGATAATGAAGGTGGAAAAGGGTTAGAGTTGATGTGATTAATGTGATATGATTCCTGTCGATTGCTTCTGTATGATATAAAGTCTTTTTAACTTACACTTTTGTCATATGGATCTACAGGAAGCTGCCAAAAGGAGGAGGCTTTTATGTTATGTTAGAATCGCTTTGAAAATGTCCCCATTGCTTTGCAGAAATAGCTGGATGCTGTCAAAGAAGTGAATCAGATTAGTAATGTGTTGATTATTACCTTGAACCTACAGAAAGTTACCTATTCTCTATTATTCAATGTTTTAAGATGAAAAAGAGAAAAAAAAAAATAAAAAAAATAAAAACACTGTATAACTTGTGTTAAGTAGCAGATCACCTTCATGATTGAATGGAAATGAAAAGTTAAAACTATACTTGGGATCATTTACCATGGGGATGGATACATTTTATGGCACACTGAGGAACATTATTGCCAAAGGAGCAACGTTTCCATGGATACACACGGGAGGAGGCCAAACAATTCAAGTCAGGTTTGTGGAAATGCAAGTATGCGAACAAAGGACGCATATTTTCTCAAGGTGACCAGACGTCCCTATTTACCCGGGACAGTCTCAGTTTGAGCCCTGTGTCCCCTGTCCCAGCAGATTTATCCAAAACCACTGATTTGCCCCAGTTTTATACGAGAAATGTCCCTCGTGTCCTTATTTCTGACCAATTTGATCCCTGCCAACAGTAAGGAGAGGCATAAATTGTCATTTGTTTCGGTAAAATACAGAAAAATTGCTTAAAAATGACCAAAACACAAAGAAAATGTGACAATATCGAATGAAATGTGCATAAAAACTTGCTTAGTTACACACTCGTTTCATAATTTTATTATTGCCAACCCCCACAGATTGAGTGTCCCAGTTTTTTTATTTTGAAAATCTGGTCCATCCTATATATTTTTCTATATTTTTCAGTGTAAACTAACAAAAAAACAACTGCTTTTATTTTCATGTCTCTATTTTTTGCTAAAAAGGGACAGAGTGGGGCTTTACAGTAGCCTTTAGTCATTGTATTTATTCATGTATTTGACGTTTTTGGATAATTTATGCACATATGATGCATTCTAGCTTAAATGAACAATACATAATACATATTTTTTCTGGTGTGGGGTTATAAATATGGCGAAATATCATCAATACATGTGATTAGCTCCAGTTTCTCTTTCTATGACTCCTGCCCCATGACCCCCTCAGGACTTCATTATTTCCTAAAATCTGTCAAATTCTGTTAAATCAGCACAACAAAAGTGTATAACGTCAACACCGTCATCACATCTCCTCTCCCCAAATAGCCTGATTGATTAGCCCTGCTCCTCTCAGGGCATTAATTGCTAAGTGCACTGCGGCGGGCCCCTCACAGGCTGTAAGGGGCCCTTCTGTATCCCCCCCCATCATCTCGCCCCAGTGCATGATGGTACCTCTCTGCGTGAACGGCCCCCCCAGCCCTTTCCCAGGAGCAGCAGACAGGTGGGCAGCTGCTTCCTCAATGGAGCTTAATGGAACTTCATAAGACTAATTAAAACGCAGGCAAAAATAATCATGATTATGCTAATTATGGTATTGTCTCAGAGCAGGCCTGTGTATGTGGGCTATCGTGCAATATGCTTAAAACACTGGGCCAAAACACAGCGGCCATTTCCATTCTGACGCTATTGTTGTGCTAGCGTGTTATGCTAATGGTTTTAATTGTGGAAGGCTAAGCTAAAGGATAAACATATGTGCGGCGAAATGTGTTGGCAAAACAGGAGTTAAAACTGCGCGTATAGGAAGTGTTGGTGAAATGTTTTGTTATGTAAATTAGAGTTAAACATGATTGAGAATGATTTTTAAAAATGTTTCCAAAGTTTTCAAAAAGGTTTACTTCTTTAAAAATGACTATACATAACAGAAAACAAAAAATATTTAGTACCCGACTTTTGTCTCATAAATGTAGGCTTTTTTTTGCGCAAGTAGCCTGTTGGGATCAGGTCAGAGCAGTGTGTGCTGCAGCTAACTGCAAAATATTATTGCTGATGTTGATTACAAACATGTATGATCTGCACAATCTGCCCCTCCAACCAGGAGCAGCATTGACACACGCCACATTCATACCAGCTGATGTGGGTGAAGTGCCTTGCCCAAGGACACAACAACATTTTTTTGTGGCACTTTAATTTCTCAGGTACTAACCAGCTTCAACAATGTGTGGCGTTTGAGTTCTGACAAGATCAAGGAGGTTTGGCACCTTCATACACCAGTGTGCACAAATACACAGGGCGACGTGAGTTATCTGTCTTGCCCAGGGACACAACAACAGTATTCCCACTGCCTGTCGGCTATGTTTATGTCAGGAGCATGATTTGAACAACCGAGCTTCATATCAGAGAAGGCTGTTCTAAAGCTGTTGTGTCAAGTGTAAGTTCCCCTCATAAGGTTACCTGAAGCACTAGGTGGCGCTGTCCTCTGTGGATGTATGAATAAAGGTTTTTGTTTAAATTCTGTCGGGTACTTTACGTCATTATTGTTTGGCTCCATTCTGTTTGGAGCTTTCATTCACTCTTAATGAGCTTGTGTAATTCCTATGTGCCCTTGGTCACAATTCTCCAGTCGATGGTTCAATTCCTCACTCAGTTCAGCCAGCATGTACGTTTTAATTGACACAAAGCAACGCTGATCTTTTGGAAAGTGCCGAATGTGGTGCAGTGGTCCCAGCAAACTCAGAGAGAGAGCAGTCTTTTTAACTAACCAACCATGAATGCACTGAATACTGATCACTGTCAAACAATTCAAACCCCTATTAGAGAATACACAGGCTTTGTACTCTCACAGCTCAGATCTTGATCTGCTTTGATTGTTCTGCACTAACCCAAGAAGTGTTTATTTCTATCCTACATATTTGAAGTGAACATATTATACATTCTTCTGGCTTTAATTCCCAAATTTAAACATGCTTTAGGCCACTTTGGCAGTAGTGGTACATTTTTTCTAATTTAAAATAATTTAAACCATGCAAAACATACAAAATACACAAAAATTCCTCTATTTCATGTGCAGTATTTAAACTTGGGTGTTGGTTTATGGATTTAAAGCTTTTACAGAAGACTTTAGTGAGTTCTAGATTCTAATGAAAACTAGGTAAATTTGATGGTTTCTGGTAAAAAATAAATTAATTAAAAAAACTAAAACCAAATTTGTGCTGCCCTTAGTGGCCTCTGCAATGTCCAGTAGTTGGTGACATCACGCACCACTGCACATTACAGGCAGGTGGAGGCTGCAGAGGCAAAGTCTGGATAAGTGTTAGACCAATCACATTGTTCCTTAGTGGCCAGTCTAGCAGCTCTTGTGTTATTGTTGTATTATGTGTGACACTAAGATGGTAAATAAAGCTTCATTTCATATTTAAAACCAGATTCTCATCAGATAATCAGCATCTCCAGTCCAGTTTCTGATCATCTCCTGGTCCTGAGCCTGGTCCTGGGAACAGAGCCTGGGGCCACAGGATCTGCAGCTGTGCCTCTGCCGTCTTTAACCCTTCACGCTCTGGACAGTTTGGAGTGGGACATAATGGGTTAATAGAGTCCCTGAGGACCCAGTGTCTCCCATGGGGCTCCTCCTCTGCTCTGTGCTGTGAGGGGACATAACTCTCTCTGACACCAGCAGAACTATCGCTGTTCACTGCGTCTCTTTTCATTAGAGATTTAAAGGAGCTGTATGAAGCCTGTGCTCTTACGGTTTTTAAAAAGCTGCTACATTCACATCTTGTCAGTGCCTTAAATTACAAATAGTCGACACCAACATGTTTTATTATTCTCAGTATATGGATGACCTGGTGTGAAATATCACATACTCATAAAATCAATTTCCAGTTTTTGAATGAAGTATTTCTGTATGGAGTAAACTAATGACTCTGGTACTTCTGCACAGTGGTGATCCACTGCTCCTTGTAAGTACAGTGGAAAAAAACTAAAAATGTGTAACTTAAAACTACCATTTGTATATTTACTTGTTTCTTTTTTTTTCCAACAGATGGTAGTGTCTGGACTTGTTTAGTCAGGCCTATGATGCCTCAGTATCAGACAGTAGTAACATAGAAAGCATCTAGTGGTTATATATGAGAATACAGCAGCTCAGATGGCTTTAGAGGGTTTTCACATGAATAATAAAGCTCAGAATCTCCAGAATTGCCTTCCTGAGGTGCAGAGGACTGATGTTTGACTGCAGGCGCTGCGGTGTAGGTAGATATGATTGAAATTAAAGAGAAACCTTTTACATTTGAACCAACTGGATTAAAACATTGAAACAGGCAACACAAATGTGAGACTTTTGTGAGGCTCAGTTTGTTTTCTGACTAACTAATCATCTTGACCACCAACTTACCAAATTATTACAACTTGGTCATCACGTCCAATAAAAAATCAACATTAGAATTGTTATAATCATATTGATCATATTTAGCTCATATCTGGGATAGGTCAAAAATACCTTGCACTACATTTGTTTTTATATTTTAATCACAGAAAAAAATGTACTTAAAAATGCTGTATTTGTCCCAGCAGTGTCTCATCTTGATAATTCAGTAGATGTTTTCAAACTGGAATAAAACCAAATCATCCAACTGACCAGCTGAAAAACTGTGTTTCCTTCATAAACACCTCATTAAGTGTAGTGTAAGTTTGATGTATCTCAGTCACAGTCAGTGTCCCGCACAGACGAGACCCTTTTACTAACAAATGTCAAGTTTATCCGGTCAGACGCTTCCCCGGCATTGTGTGTGGGGTCAGAGGTCAAACTGCTCCCAAGGGAGAATTATGTCCAGACAGATGAAGTGGACAGCCTCTCAGTGTGAATGAAGAGTCAGAAGTGTCTTGCTTAAGGACATAATGACAGTGTACTTATAGGCCAGCCCCTGTCAACCCAATCTCCTTAAACGATTTGAAGTGCATATGACATGTTAGAGAACCACTTTCACTAAAACATATCATTCACTTAATTCTATTTTTAATTTGACTAAAGATCTTGCAGATCAGGTTTTAGTTACACTCCCTGGGCAGACGCTGGCAGGAGATGTGAGGTATGACAACAACAAGGGACAAAAAACACCAAGGCACTCACGGGTTCAAATAAAAGGAGTTTATTAATGGACAACGCGTTTCAGCCTATGGCTTTCCTCAGGGGACAAACAGAGTTTTTTATAATATCCACACATCCCTGATGCACGTACACAATGTAAATTGGAATGTATGAAACTGCCAAATGCCAGACGCACATCTGACACAGTGGAGTTGGTGTAAATGAGGGACGACGCTCCCATGTGTAATCAGATTGTTCTGTCGAAATGGTGATCGCACTTTATTAGTTTGGTCAAATTTCAACTTATTTATATGAATATGGGTGCTTCATTTTAACAGTTATATTCTGTTCAAACAGGACTCCAACTGAAGGCAGCACATACCCACAGGCTAATTTAGCCATCGAATAATGCCCCCACTGTATAAACATAATTATTTACTCATTTATATGAATATGGTAGACCTAGCTCATTATATAAGAGAAAGAAATTACAAAAAATACTAAAATCTTTATATTAAATGGCATAAAATGTATAATATTTAACACTAATTAATATATAATATTTAATGCTAATATCATAGGCTACAGTGTGAAATTATAATATACTGATATTTTATTTATACAGCAACTTTCTAAACAAAGTTACATTTTCTACAGATGGAAATGAAATAAAATATGAAGTAATGAAACTGACATAAATGAAATCAAATATTAAATCCAAACTATTCAGTCATCTAATGTAGGTTACATGCTTAACTGGTCAAAGCATACAATAAAATCAGTACACTTTTTAAATGTTACTTGTTACTGCACTTTTGCCTTGAGTAGCTCAAATTGACAGTAGTTAAACTCACGGTGCTTGAGGGTACTGTGCATGTGCAGTAGCTCTAGTTAAGTCAGATCGACATGACACCAGCCCTGCTGTACTCTCACATGTGACCGTAGGATGCCATCTACATTCAGTGATGGGAAGAATACTTTGAAAGTGTGTTTAGTTACAGAATACTGAATACCTGCTTTAAAATGTCTTTTATAACATATTCAGCTACATGGGCCAATCAGAGAACTGAATTCTGAATACTTAAAATACTTCCATGCAGTGTTGCATTTAAAATGTTTATTTTACTGTTAGTAATGCATTTATTCATCACTACAAAAGAAGCTAAGTGTAGCATTATGCAGCTCCATACAGGAAGACTTCACCCACTCTGGGAACTGAACTTGAGCGTCTTGTTCTAAGTCGTGGCACCAACTACCCCGTGTTGCAAGCATTCAGTGATATGTATAGACAGTTAAATATAGTATATGATTGCACAGATTTGAAATGATATGTAAACATCGCCTCATCAAAACTTGTGCGGTGCAGCTCAGAAGACTTTTTACATAAGTGATTGCATAATTATCCACTTGCTTATGTTTCCGATCAGATCCTTCACTGTGAAATTAGTGGTTAAGCTAGCACAGCCTTAGCAAACATCAACAGTGTGACGGCAGGCTCATCAGCGCTAATTTCAGCGTCGTTAGCAGCTAGCAGTCGCCTCTCCAATCAGCTCTATGGAACCATGTGAGAGAAATGCCACCAACGGTAAGCCCAGATATCAGTTATGTATTTGGTATATGGAGGAGGATTTCATAAAGACACGGGAGTCATGTGACCCAAGACCTGGATCTGCAGGATTCACTTCACATTTATGAACCACATTTCATCGCATCATTATTTGGCTTAAAAAATGAACAATACAAATAGCCAAGTTCACCTTGACTTAACCGTCTAGTACCCGGAAGCATAAAAAACACACTTTTAGCACTTTGAGACACAAAAAGTACTATTATATGTCATGATTAAATATGGTGTGAATTCAAAAGTTGTAGATGTGTTTCCTTTGCTGCTCTCAGACTGGCACCAAAATCAGCTCTTTGTAAACAAAGAAAACAGTCTTTTACAAAAGCTCATAAAATGCACATAGACTCGCGTGAAAAACACTATTTTTAATCTGTTAACCACACAAACACACATGTAATTTCTGGTTTATTGGGTTAGTTTGAGAATAGTTCCTTCTGTTTTTCATCTCGATGGCACTATATATTATTACCTGTGTGAGTGTGAGGTGAGTGCATGTACATGTGGATGCATGTGTGTGTTGACCTTTTACCCTTAGATTTAGAAGAGAATTTCACAGACTGTGGAAAAGTATATTAGAATAACACAATTGTATATCACACAACCCATTTTTCTCATATTTTCTGTATTTTTTGCACATAAGTAGATGAAGGGACAGCGCTGGTGTGGGTGGGAGCAGGAAGTTGTTGAGTTGGAGAGGCTGGAGTCTACTTGACTTGGGCCAAAATGGCCGTCAGTATGTTCAGGAAGAGCCCACTTAAAGATCCCCCTAAAATCCTCCAGGTCGTGTGAACGCACAACCAACAAAAGCAGAGGTAGTGCTCATTTGGTGAGCAGAAAACACCCACACAGCTCCACCAGCCCAGAGAGAGTGTGGCACAGGATCAGTGCAGTAATAAGACTTTTACAAACACTCCTGATCAACATTTTAAGACCAGCTGAAAAATTACAAGAATTCACATTTTGCACTGTTGGATCTTAAGAAGTTCTAAGTAGTGCTGCAAAATGCAAAAAGAAGAAATGGGAGTGAGACAAGAAAAAAACTTGAGTAAATAATTGATTACAATTTATTACAATAATTAAACTGAAATAGGCTGATCAAAAGTTTAAGACCACATCTCAAAAAAAAAAAACAAAATTCCTCTTAAATAGAAAAAAAAAAAGACTCAGTAATGAGTAGCTGAGGCATTTGTTTTGGCTGCTTGATGCTAGTGTGTTTCCAGGAAGCTGCTGGGAATGTTGCTCTAAGTGGTGAAGATGGCTTCACGGAGCATCCACTGTCTGAAACTGGTGTCCATTTTTGCAAACTTGTCTTGCCGTCCAACCTCAGAAGTCTCTCAATTGGATTTAGATCTGGGGAACACACAGGATGGTTCAAAACAGTGATGTTATTTCTCTGGAAGAAGTCCTTTGTCAGGCGGGCCAGTCCTTCCCATTCAGACCTTCAGCCTTCAGTCATGAGGGATGCTCCCTGCCACATCTCCACATGGCAGCTGCAGTTTAATACCTCTGCACAACCTGAAGCTCCATTATTCCCTTAAAGCTCCATTATTCCACTGAAGACACAAAACATCTCAGAGAATAAAACTTTCTTCCATCTTTATGTTTGGTTCTCTCGTGCAAACTCCAAACGGGTAATTTTGTGCCATTGAAGGAGATGAGATCTTTCAAGATGTTTTTTGTTCTTAAAATCCTTCTCTCGCAGGTGTCGTCTAACGGTTTTGGGACTGCAGTGGGCATCAGTGACGAGCTTCATTTGGGCTGAACATCACAGCCAATCAGATGCTCTGGCTCAGGGTTGGTGAAATGTTTTTACTTTTAATATTTTTTTCTACTACTTGACTTTTCCCCTATAACCCTCAGGGTCTTTTAAGAAGTTTAAAATGACTCTCTTACTGCGTCCAACCTCAGCAGCAATGGCTCGCTGAGGCCTGAGGCAGCTCCACAATCTGGCTGCCTTCAAAGAGAAAAAGCTTTTTCTCCTTTGCCATCAGGAGGTTGTGACAGTGTGGATCCTGACAGAAAATCACACTGTATCTACATGTTTGCAAAGATTTGGGCATTTAAAGGCTGCGGTCTTAAACTTTTGATCAGCTGATGAACAACCTAACCCTAACCCTTTTTCAGTTTAATGCTTGTTTGCAATAAATTACTTTTTTTTGTCTCACTCCCATTTCTTCTTTTTGCATTTTGAAGCACTATTTAGAAGCTTCTTGAGATCCAACAGAGCAAAATGTGAATTCTTGCATTTTTCTGGTCTTAAAATGTTGATCAGGAGTGTATTCCCACCACCTTCTTTCATGAGCACTTTTCATAAGATCACTTTGTACTTAATACTAAAAACTAGCATGCTTAGAATATTATTTTATTCATTTTAACATTTTTATCTTGTATCTTATGCAATGTTCATGAGATTTCAACTCTGACAACCCTGGGAACCTCCCCCCGCCCCCTCCAGCCATGTCACGTAGAAGCTAATGCTAGTTATTGAGGAAGGAACTTAATAAGGGCCGGTCATTGGTGCCTTTTGTCAGGTCCAATGTCCACCTTACCCTTCCTGTGTAATACGTGCCTTTGTTGGTTTTGCCTCTTGTAATGGCTCCTCTGGTGGTGGGGGGGCTTGTTAGTGCGAGGAGCACCCAGCCGGGCGACATCGCCTCTGGGTCGCTGGGATTAAAGGCCACCCCTGCTGGTCGCTGAATGTGATCCTATGTCCCGTCACAATGCGCATTCAAGCAACAGGAATGAATATTATTTCTTTAGATCTTTGCAGGTTTTTTGTTCTCCGTGAGGGTCTTAATTTGGGGTTTGCCGAGTCACGTCAGGAGAAGTGAAAGGGCGAGGCGGTGTACAGAGGGAGGGTGGGTTACACAGTGGAACATCAATGGCTGCCTGACCTTTTGAGTCTAAAGAGGGAAGAGCCAGCACAGCACTGAGATATTAATGAACGAAGGAATCCATTAAAGCGCTGTCTTTAGCTGTCAAATGGGCTGTGAAGCTCCATACACGGGGTTTTATTCTCATTTTTACATCTGAGCTTAGTTTTGTTTGAGCCAAAATGGTGCCCTTGGGTTGAATGACTTGAAAGGGTCTCTTGATATTTTGAATGAAAAGGAGTAAAAGATAATCTGCACATTTAATACAAATCAAACCAATAAATAAATGTCAGATCACTTACTTTTCCAGCCAGAATCACACACTTTGAGCAAAGTTTACAGAGACACATGGATGGGGTGCTGTGTCCTGACTCCCTGATTTCAGATTTCAGCTCAGTTTGCGTTGAAAATATGGAGGTTAACATGGAAAAAGGGAGAAAAAAACAACATAAAGGACTGAGAAAGAGCCCAGATTTTTGTAAAATGTTAATGACACGTGATACAATGACTGAGGTTTTTCACGATCTATGGACTCTTCAGGACTGAAGAGACTGGCTGGTCAAGCAAGATTTTTATTGTAAACCCAAGATAGAATGGGATTTCACAAAGGTTTACTGAAACGTGTGTGAACGAAACAAAATGAAACTCCAGGTACGTTTTTGATGAGGTAGTAACATTCTAATATGACATAAAGCGAGACCTTCAAAGCAATGTAATGATTGATGTTAATGGAATCCTTCAGTTTTTCATTTCTCTATAGTTTAGAACCATTTATGTTTCACAATATTTGATTGTACCAATTTATGAGCATGACACAGTAGCCCATATAGACCTTAATCCTTCCATTTAAAAGACATTATAGGGAAAATGAGGTGTAGCCTGAAAGTCATTTATTCAAGCTGATAAAGCTACAATGCTAAAGTCATTTTGAGCTGACAGCCATTTGCCAAACCGCACTGTTCCTGACCCGCACAAAGAGCATTTACTTTGGGTGGGAAAAGAAATTCAAACACATTTCTACAAGATTGTTTAAGGGCCCATATTATGCCATTTTCTGAGCTTTGTTATAATGTTGTTTCCTCATCACAAACAGACCTGGACTTGTGTTTTGTATTATTCACACATTTTTAACACACAAAATCCTGCATATTTAGGCAGAGTTCTTGTCTCAAACAGAAAACCCTCCATTCCACTTTGTGATGTCATGTGATAATTAATACACCGTCACGAGAATCATTTGGATGATTTGGGCCCTAGAATTGCCAAACTCTATTAAACATAAGGTTAAAGGTAACTGTTCACTGACAACTACTGCTTCAGTTTAAGCTTTTAAATGTAGACTTGCTAATAATCAAACATGTGTGAATGAAACAAAAGACAACTCCAGGTGTGTTTTTGAGGATGTAACAACTGGGGTGTTCAAAAATATTGAAATTTCAAATTTTGTATAATTTAATTTGATGATACAATACAATACTGATATCACCAAGTGTAATTTTTGGTATATTTTGCAAAATTATTTTGTGTTATGTTATGTTGACATTTTCACAGTTTTGATGAAAATGGGCGTTTTTCATATTACCTCTGCACAGACTTACGCCGAGTGCACACCCAGCAATATTTTCGATCATTTCACTCAGCCCCAGCTCAAACTGTGTGAGTAAATCACAGGGTTTAAAAGTCCACAGCTTCATGTTGTCACACTATACAAACTACTTCAACAGTATGTCCTCACGAGAGAAGACTGGATTTCAGATGGGTTTAATATTCTTGTGACCTACGATTGCCGATCGGGAGCTGGTCGTGAGGTATTAATCTGGTCCTGTTGCCTCTTGCAAACTACACGAAGCACGACACACTATTAAGCCAAAACTCTGAGACCTGAAAAAAACCCAAAACAGTCACACAAGTAAAAAATCATCTCAAAAAGGGCCAAAAATCGCACAGTGTACTTTAGTGGTATTATATTAACTGTATCAAATCTATTTGAAAAATATTGTATTGAATTGTACTGAATCGAAAGTGCGCTGTATGGAAAAACATATGGTATCAAGGCCTATGTATCTGGGTATGTATCATATCAGCAGCTTCTTAATGATCCCTGTCCCTCGTAACAACATTCTAACAGGGTTTAAATCTCACAAGAATCCACTTTGTGAACTATAGGACTTATAACTTCTTTCACATTTCCAACTTTATTTTATCCTCGTCTTTGCTTTGCGAGATCACTGAAAATCCCTCTTGCATCTCCTGAAAATCAGTCAACCCCGCTAACCCCGCTGTGCTAACTGTTGTCTCATTTAGCACGCAAGCTAGCACTGTACGCTACTGTATGTGCACCGGGGGAGCCATAAAACACACGCACTCATTGTCACGTCATGTCAGCTCCCCCTGAAACAAGAAAAAGTGCCCCCGATGGGAGGAGCCTGC
>KN499521.1:10617-28301 GCA_000787155.1 Scartelaos histophorus | reverse complement strand
GATCTGGAGATGGACCTGGCCACGCCTGCCTCAGCTAGACTTTATATTCTGCATAATTTTTGGAGAATTATTGGAGAGACTGGAGTGCCTGAGTAGAAACATGTAAACTCTGCACAGAAAGACTTGAGCAGCTTGAAATCGAATGCAGAACCTTTTAGCCGAGAGTGACGACTCAAGTGACACTCAACTACCATAAAGCTGAAACTCTCAGTGTTATAATGGTTTGACATTAAAATAAATAAATAAATTAGGCTCCAATATATGTTCTGAATTACATTACAAAAATATGAATCCACAAATGTTCTAATAACTAAAATAATCCTGACAAATCCAAAATAATGAAGTTTTGAGTCTTTGTAATTGGCTGTTTCCTCCTGTACATGATGATGGGTAGAACAGAATAGAACAGGTAAAGGTGAGTCCCGAGCTGCAGGACTTAAGCAGCTTTCAGACACAGATCTCAGAGGATGAAACAAAAGAGACACGGTCGATATGAAGGGAGGGGGATGTGACGGATGCTCAGACGGACGGATGAATGACAAATGGTGCAGAGAGAGAGAGAAAGAGACAAAGACTGAGAGACACACAGAGGAGAAAAAACACATGAAAAGATGAAAGGAAGAAGATGTCAGAATTGTGTCAGTGAGTAAAGTGATGGACACAGAGGAAGTAAACCACTACTATCCAAGAAAAAGTGATACTGTCAGTAAGTTTAATGCCATAATATGGAACATTCCAGGAAACAAACTTCACCATTAACATCCTATAGGTCAAATACAAATATACAAGGACTAAACAGCAGCTAACACAGCTCTAAACTGGGACTCCTGTTATAGTCTAGAATACAAGGCTAAACCAGGACTAAACCAGGACTAAACCAGGACTGAACCAGGACTAAACCAGGACTAAACCAGGACTAAACCAGGACTAAACCAGGACTAAACCAGGACTGAACCAGGACTAAATCAGGACTAAACCAGCACTAAACCAGGACTGAACCAAGACTGAACCAGAACTAAACCAGAACTGAACCAGGACTAAACCAGGACTAAAAGAGAACATTAAAATGTACTTGACTGGGGCAAAACTGGGACTCCTGTTTAAATCCAGATTAGAAGACTAAAACCAGGACTAAACCAGGACTAAACCAGGACTAAAGTAGGACTAAAGTAGGACTAAAGTAGGACTAAAGTAGGACTAAACCAGATTTAAACCAGAACACACACAGGAATAAACTAGAACTGAATCAGGACTAAACCAAAACTAAAGCAGGACCAAAGGAAGAATAAAGCAGGACTAAACCAGGACAAAAACCCATGACTAAACCAGGACCAACCCAGATCTAAATCCAAATTAAACTAGAAGTACAACTAAAGCAGCATTTAACCCAGACTAAAAACAGTAGGCTAAAACTGAGTATGCAGAGACAAAGTCAAAGCAGGAGACACTTGAAGGATGCCTTGATTGATTGTGGATGCGTTTGGAGATGGACGGCTGAATGACAAACGGCGCGAGAGGCTGAGAGCGAGCGGGTGTCAGGAGGAGCTCTGGGCCACATGATGGACAGGGAGGGCCGGGGAGATAGTGGGAGAAGAGGTGTAATTACTGGACTGGCTGTTTTAAGATAAGGGGACGCACACCCGCATGAGCAGGGGCCACTGAGGCACTATGGGTAATGAACAATGAGAAGGTAAAGGGTGACACTTAAGAAGGACATGATAACAGGGAGTACGGATAAGGGAATAATGTGGAATTACAATGGAGAAGAAGTTTAATACTGGAGGAAGTGGAAGAGGAGCGCGTGGTAATTTAATAAAATACAATTTGAGCAATGCTTTCACTATATTTTTGCAATTTAAACCGCGTATACCGAAAAAATACGAAAGAATAATGTAGCATTTTCTCTAACATTTTCAGTCAATTCACAAAATACGTTTTCAAATTACCAACAAAATTAAGCCGCTTAAGGAGATTTGATTAAATAGGAAATTATGAACGATTCGCATTTAAGTAAGTCACGAACTGAAATTCATTTTGAAAGTAAATTATTCAAATTCTATGCATTTTCATTAACGAAATTGCGGAGTCATGATACTAAATACGCTCATTAAGTTTCAATTCTAAGGAAATGGCTCAAAACGATAGCAGAATAATAATGAAAACTATTTAAACGGCGCGTGATTAAACACTAAATAGTAAGACGTGTTGCTACGCTTGCATTGATACTTGTGCAAAGTATCACTACTGCAAGTATCCAGTATCAGAGAGTATGAGATGTCATGGTAATAAAGGAAGTGCTCTAAAGTGTTTTAAAACTCTATACACTTTCACTTGAGTAATTTCAGCTCTCAAATTGCTAATCTAAGTGTAAGAAAGTAAAAGGTAGCTTGAAAACTTGAGGTGGAACAGAGCATTTTAAGCTTTGGAGACAGACATAATGATAAAGGATTACTCAAAAAATTACTCAAACATGTGCAAATGGAACAAAACGTAACTCCAGGTATGTTTTTAATGAGGTAAAAAGCGATTTAAAGTCAATTTTGCATGCTTTAGGACCTTTACTGTGGAACTGGTCTTGTTTTAGAGTTGGAGGAACTCGAGGGCCGTTTATTTATGAATGAGAAGTAGACTACGGCGTGACTAACCTTGTGGTAAAAGTGCAGTGACGCAGGAGGGACGGGACAGGAGTGAGGAGGCATGGATCTTGTTATTGCATGTTTGAGGATGTGTAATTATCCTTGTCTGAAAAGATGGGAGGAAGTGTGTGGAGAAAGCTGTAGAGACTGGGAGAGAGATGGGGGGGATGAAGGGGATGAGTAATTAAAGTGTTGACAGTCTGTTTAGGCACAGCGGGCGACTGATGAGCAGAACAAACTGTAACCACGGCAACCACCGGAGGGCGAGCGAAGGGATTTTGGGTGGGGTACGGGACCGGCGGGGGGGGGATACCGGCACGGAGCAGCCAAAATGGAGGTCGCAAAACCTGCTGGTCTTTTAAGTGACGGCGAAAAGACGGTTTTTAAAGCGGCCCGTCTCCAGGGAGTCGTTATTGCTTCGTTGGGAATGTTCCGTAGTATGACATTAAACATATCCAGCTAGCATTTGATCATTACAGGTGTATATTACTAAAAAATACAATCCTTCTGTGAATAAAAGGGACGACTCTCCACAGATTTGACCAGTAATGTGGCATAGGGCTGTAACCTGCTTGTCTCCCTCTCCATAGTTAGTTTTAATCTATACTGTGGAACATTCTGGTCAAAGCGTATCATATTTCCATGGTGATGAGCAGGTGCGAGACCCTCTTCAAGAAATGCCCTTTAAAATATCATAAATAAGCCTGTTCATGAGTTAAAACTTCTTGTTATAGCCAAAATCTCCAGGAAAATGTGGATATTTTGTCTAGATTATAACACAGGAACAAAGCAAATCACATACAGAATCAAACATAGGCGAAATATATGGGGTGTCTTGCCTTAGGACACAAAACAAACAGTAGCGTTGCCATAAAATTGGTAAGCTTTGGATATGTAGGCTAAACTGCTAACCACTAAGCGAAAATGAAAACTAAAGCAGATTTAAACCAAGATAAACATTAAATCTAAGTCAGGACTAACTCAGGATTAGAAATATGATATGCAAAACTAATTAAAACTGTTTTGGGAATTGTTTACCAGTTAATCCCACTTAGACGAATCCAGAAATCAGGTCGACCTACTTACGTTTTCAACCTTGTCGTTTCAACCTTGTGCGTGGAACTGCAATGCACACCGCAACATTGCACGATAACAGGATTCGACTCATGATTAAAACATTTCCTCTCATCAGTATGTCCCCTGTTTCACATGTTTCGACACCTGCCCGAGCAGAGTTAGGCCGTCGCTGCTTTACGAGTGCGCGGCGCAGATTTAGTAGTTAGCCGTGCGACGTTCAATCGGTGTGGCAAAAGCTCAGTGTGATACAGCGTGACAGATGGCAAAGGAAGTCGCGGCGTTACCATGTGAGGTTCCCTTTCACGTAGGAGTGGCTGTCGGTGGTTATGGAGTCTTAACTAACGCTACGTAACAAAAGCGGTAAAATGATCTTTCTGGATGATCACGGGGCCCATATTACGTTATTTTCTGGTCTGGAGTCGTGTTTTGTTTCATTCGCACACAGGAAATGCTCCATACACCTTCACTAGAATCATTTAGATCTATGCCTGTGGTTCTCCTCGAGGTTTCTCATTTTTTTCCCACTGTTTTTTTTTCCTTGCCGATGAAGGAGGGTCTAAGGACAGGAGATGCTGGGACAATTATCCATTTGCCTGCTTGTCGTTGGACATTCAGTATTTTTGAATTATTGATTAATTATTATTATTATTTTTCTTATTCTGTTTCATTCTCTGACATCTCTGTTTGCTAATTTAACAATTTTGTGAAGCCCGCCGAGATAACTGTTATGACTTTGGGCTATACAAAAATAAATTGAATTGAATTGAATTGAGATAACTTCAAACCTGGAAATGCCACTCTCTACTAAAGCTAAAAAGGTAACTTGAAAACTACCGCTTCATGACATCACAAAGTGGAATAGAGGATTTTGAGCTTTGTAAAGAGATGCAAAAACGACTTTAGGTGTGTTTTTAATGAGGTAACAGCATTATAACGCAACTGCAAGCTCACAACAGTAAATTCTGCATGATATAAAACCCGTAGAAGATTTTAAATTGTTACACATCACTTACTGCCTCAGATTTGAACCCTTGATTGGCCAATTATTCAAAAACACAGCTTAATCAAGAAAGCACCACTTATATCGCACATAAGCTCACGTCTACAGTATGTAATAAAGTCTGTGTGTAGCAACAGCCAATCAGAGTCCATATAATTGTCACAGCGTGGCTTCTGATTGGGTGGGAGATGTTGACATTGCGCTGTACTGTTTGTGGACCGGTGTTTGCAGTGGATGCGCGTTGATTAGCTTCCCCTGGGTAAGCACAGGTGCACATGGAAAACGTACAGACTAAAATGGTGATTTCTAAGAATGAAAGCGCAAAGTCAGGCTAGAACGCATTAAAGGGCTCAGATTACGCCATTTTCTGATCTATGTTATAATGTTTCCTAATCGCAAACATACCTGGAGTTGTATTTAGTTTAGTTTCATGGACAAACACAAAAAATCCTGCACATTTAGCCTGAATTCTTCTCACAAACTGAAAACCCAAACCCAAATCTCAACAATACTAAAGGTAAAAGTAGCTCTGTTAACCTTAAAACTCCCATTACATGACATCACAAGGTGGAAGACAGTATTTTGAGCTTTGGAGATGCACACAGTTTAATAAAGGGTTACTCAAACATGCGTAAATGAAACAAAAACCCAAAAAAGTGAAAGTCTAGAGTAATAAGACCATGAAATGACTGTGCATTATAGTGATGTAGGTTAATTATTTTGCTGCAACCGTACGAGTGGCACCAATGCAAATGTGTGGGTGTCAGCACTACTATTAAAATGCATATTGGGCTGTTAAATTCAGAACATTTGAAGAGGAAAAAGAGAATATAGGCTGTTTAGGTTGAAGAGCCTTTTTTGATTAGAGTGACTAGACACATAAATGACTACATAGACATTCAGATTAGGGTTGTAATCAATTCTAAAATTAGTCCTGAAACAAGGCTCATCTAAATACTGGGTAAACAAGCACACAAACAGGACTAAATAAGACCTTTTTGGATCATTCTGAGAACATATAGTGCGGTTTTAATTAGCACAGTGTGGTAACTATGTAGGGTCTATTCACGTTTACGTCACAAACCGGGAAGACGTTTGGGAAAAAGCAATTACAGCTACAATGACGTGTAGAGGAAGAAAACTGGGCTATTTTCTCATTTTTTTCTAGATTTTGTCAGACTTACTACCATGAAAAGAGCGACCGGAAGTTGAAATCGCTTCTTTCCAAACGTTTTCCTGGTTTGTGATGCTGAGAACTGATCACCTGGGGGATGGGGGTCTAATCCTGGTTCAGTCCTGGTTCAGTCCAAGTTAAGTTCTGGTTTAGTCCTGGTTCTTCCAGTCCAGTCCAAGTTCTGGTTTAGTCCTGGTTCTTCCCTAGTCCAGTCCTGGTTTAGGCCTGATTAAGTCCTAGTTAAGACCTTGTTATGTCCTTGCCAAGTCCTGGTTTAGTCCTGGTCCAGTCCTGGCTTAGACCTGCTTTAGTTCTGGTTAAGTCCTGGTTCAGTCATGGTTTAGGCCTGCTTTAGTCCTGGTTCAGTCCTTGTTAAGCCTTGATTTAGTCCTGGTTTAGTCCTGGCTCAGTCCTGGCTCAATCCTGGTTCAATTCTAGTTCAGTCCAAGTTAAGTTCTGGTTTAGTCCTGGTTCTGCCCTAGTCCAGTCCTGGTTTAGACCCGATTAAGTCCTAGTTAAGACCTTGTTATGTCCTTGCGAAGTTCCTGGTTTAGTCCTGGTCCAGTCCTAGTTCAGTCCTGGTTTAAGGTTCCTTTAGTCCTGGTTGAGTCCTTGTTAAGTATTAGTTTAGTCCTGGTTTATTCCTGGTTAAGTTCTGGTTCAGTCCTGGTTTAGTCATGGTTTAGGCCTGCTTTAGTCCTGGTTCAGTCCTTGTTAAGCCTTGATTTAGTCCTGGTTCAGTCCTGGCTCAGTCCTGGTTCAGGGTTGCTTTAGTCCTGGTTGAGTTCTTGTTAAGTATTAGTTTAGTCCTGGTTTATTCCTGGTTACGTTCTGGTTCAGTCCCTGTTCAGCCCAGGTCACAGGGGGATGGGGGTCTACATGTATCTCTATTGGCAAAATCTTCAGCAGTTTCCATGGTGGCACAACGCACACATTAGCAAACGCTTGCGATAATGTTTTAAAATGTTCTGAAAACTCCGGGAAAAACACTAAACGGATTTAAACCACACATTTTCAGTGTTCACGGCTCTTTTTAATTGCTTGATTTTCAACAAAACGGTGAGACTGACTAATTAAAAAACAGTTGGTTAACTTTGGACTAATTTTATTTGACAGAGACTTGTTAACCAGTTTAAAAAAATCCCACCTGTTGTACTTCCAATCAAGTCAGCTCTTTTTGGTCAGATCGTGTTAAAATAAAGTGTAACTAGAGCTTCTAACAGAGCAGTGCTTTCAGTTAGCATCACACCCACAGGATATCACTTTTTTCTTACTGTTAATTTGTTTTTAAATCAATTCTCATAGTGGTATAAAGAATTTGATACTGAATTGAAAAATAGTTTGAAGTTGTAGTATCGCGAACGCCAATTCAGAAAGAAATCAGCTTAAAAAACACAGGTGGAACTTTAAAGTGTAAAAAAGTGCAGGTATTGCAGTTTCACTCAGTCAAACTCACACATTCCCTGCTTTGAACACAGATAAAATACAATTCTTTCCTTTTCTAATGTGTTTCTGCTCATGTCAGTTTCCATAAGGCTGTGTTTGATCACTCCACACTTCATCACATACACTATCATCACTATCATTTCCCAATAAGAGTTGAAAGCAGAGATCGAGCGCCTTGCCGTGGGTCCAATTTGACCTTCTGCGGTGCAGCGCTAAAACACGCACTGTACATCAGATATACCCATCAACATCAATTTACTGAAACCTTGACCTACTTTTGTCACCGCGGGAGACTGTGGCGCTGGATCTGCCTGGCTGATTATTGAATGTACTCGTGTTTGTTCTTTATGCACACGCACGGGTCACTATCCACTACGTTCATGGAGAAACTGTGAATGCAACGCCAGCAAATTTACACTGGCCTTTCCCATTTTCTGCTGTAGCGATGGCAATGAGAAATAACAGCGGGAAATGTCTTCTGATTGCAAATACGTGAAGTACTTCTCACGGTGAGGGAGTACTTTTATTTGATTTGCACAATTCAAACCAGTGGAAATGATCTTACACGTTAACAATGAATTTACAATACACAAGGCAACATTTTTTTGTTGGAAGAAAATAAACGAGTGATGATAATTTATCACATTTTCTATTCTAAGTCAGACAAAAATACTTGGTTTGGCAATGTGTAGTTTTGGTTCTGTCCCAGTTTAGTCCTGGCTTAGTCCTGGTTTAGTCCTGGCTCAGTCCTGGTTCAGTCCTGGTTCAGTCCTGGTTCAGTCCTAGTTAAGTCCAAGTTAAGTTCTGGTTTAGTCCCGGTTCTGCCCTAGTCCAGTCCTGGTTTAGGCCTGATTAAGTCCTAGTTAAGACCTTGTTATGTCCTTGCTAAGTCCTGGTTTAGTCCTGCTCCAAGTCTGGCTTAGGCCTCTTTAGTTCTGGTTAAGTCCTGGTTAAGCCTTGATTTAGTTCTTGTTTAGTCCTGGCTCAGTCCTGGTTCAGTCCTGATTTAGGGTTGCTTTAGTCCTGGCTCAGTCCTGGTTCAGTCCTGGTTTAGGGTTGCTTTAGTCCTGGTTTAGTCCTGGTTCTGTCCTGGTTTAGGGTTGCTTTAGTCCTGGTTGAGTCCTTGTTAAGTATTAGTTTAGTCCTGGTTTATTCCTGGTTAAGTTCTGGTTCAGTCCTAGTTCAGCCCTGGTTCAATCTGTAAACTCATACCCCCATATTTCAAGCCAGATGCCCTCCCCGACACCATCCTCATCATCTTGCGCATCGATGAGCTCAAACCGCTCTCAATATCATCACAATATTTCCCGTAAAGTCGAATCACAACAGCAGAAACCCGGGCTGACCTCCCGAGCCCTCCTCCGTCTTGCCGGCACATATAGTCACGGAGAAAATACGAAGGCTCGGTGCATATTTATACGAGCACAGAGCCGCCTTTGTCCTTGGGGAATACAGGTATTGTTCGGAGTGGCCTGGATCTGTTCAGCTGGACAGGCCTACGGGGACCAAACAAGGCTCCAGTGATTGGCCTATGCAGCGGCGTCTACATATTTAACCTGTACACGAATCATCCTTTGTAAAGAAGAGATTTATCGTGATCCCAGGGCTGTGTTGGTGGTACAAAGAAATGAATGGGGAGCTGTCTACCCCACCATCTCTTTCATCATTTTTATCAGGCTTTTGCATAGAAAGATCAGCATATGGGAATTATATGGCCAGGTAGCGCGAAGCCAATTGCAATTCGTATTATAAATGCACCAGCAAAATACGTTATAAATGCAGGATATGTTTAATGCTACGCCACAAACCTCTAAACTTGGGTTCATTTTGGAGAAGCCTTTAAAGTATTTTGTCCTGGCATAGCTGGATACTGCAGCTGGCTTCAAAATCTGAATCACTTTTATTCATCCCCAAGGAGATTTCGTCTTTTTTTATCTGTTAAAAGGCACGCAACTTGTTTTAGACATCAAATTGTTGTCTTAATGGCTTTTTGCTCTGGCGCTGGCATAGAGACTTGATGTTTCCTTCAATTAAAGTCAAATCTTTCATTAAATCTGCAGTAAACAAACATCTCTATAGCTCAGTATTAGTAAGCATATTGTATTGTGGTATTTAACACAAATATCGAGCATGTTTTTCCTAAATGAGACCCATCTGTAATTGTCAGCTCTTAAATACAGAGTGTTTTATTAGCCCCAGATTTAACCGCGCTGGTGTGCTATTCAATCAGACGTAAGCGCCATCTGGAAAAGGCCGAGCATGAGAACGGGGAGGGGATTGGACTGGCTCTGTGACTGCTGTACAGATATGACAGATATGAGCCCATGAAAGATGACTCCTCTGTATGCAAAGGGCTGAGAGCGCCCATGGCTGCTTTCGCTTTCACACTTTATTCCCCTCATTTGCTCTGCTGTGTTTGCGGTCGTCACCACCGACTACTGTAGAGCACTGTGTCAAACTCATATGTGATACAGGAGCGTGCTATAGACTCTTGCACAGTTTGCACACATATATATTTGAGGGACATTGATGTAATAATGTTGACCCAACCCAAAATGTTAAAGTAGAGGCACCAAATGTATTGCTAGTAGTCGAAGTCTCCAAAAAAAAAGAACTTTTGACAGTACAGTACAAAATAAAATGACAATCTGACAAAAAGGCCATCGCTTCAAAACAACTTAAGACACATTTAATACAACAGTGCCCTCTCTCAGAACAAAAATAACGCGATTTAAAGCTACGTAATGGACAGGATGCTGAGGCAGGACTCATAAAACCAGACATTACTCTTAAAAATGAATAACGGTTTCATACGAAGTTACGCCAGAGCCTCAAAAAGTTATCCAAGGCCAGTGTTGCGCCCGAGAAAATCAGCGTCTCAGTTCTTGTTTGCCAATTCAATTTACCTTACCGCCAATGTAATCCCCCGAACTGTGCACCGGAGCAGGGGTCCACGGGGAGGAGGGGGAATTAGGAAAAGTTTGGTAAAGAAGAGATTGTCTCCAGCCGAGTTAAGACTTCGACAAGTCAAGAGAAGTTGAAACGGTAATTGCAAAGTTAGCTGGTCATGTTTTGTCAGTATTGGTTTGTGTGGATTTCATGCTTCCAATAAAACATATTTTCAACCCAAAATTCCCATGTTTAGTGGTTTTGGGATTCCCTGTACAGACTGTTCATTGCACAAAATTGACTCTTGTGTTGGAATCTTGACAGCTCCTCAAAAATATACCAGGATTTTTTGTTTTTTCACTTCATTCACAAGCGCATCACAGTAAATGTATAAGCAAACAGTTCATTTCTAACGTGAATAAACTGGATAAATGAAAAGCAGAGTGATCGGTCAACTAAAATACTTGGCGACTTCAGAAATTCATCCAATTAGAGTCATTTTAGAGTCAATTTAATAGGCTTATACACTGCACGCTGCCCGTACACACTTCAATATCGTTTGCATTCGACAGCCAGGGTCCGGTAACAACCACGTCCAATTGTGGCGAGGGCAAAGATGTTAGCTGTGACATCAAGTGTAAAATGTAGTGCGCTCATAAGTCTGTAGAGGACGGGCCTGGGCTGCGCTTAATGCCATGCTTCAGTGCCTGGGATTTTCTTGTCCACCATTTCACAAGTCCCCATGGTTCACTGGTCCTCAGCCTGTACTGCGCTCGCACAGTAGGTTAGCACGAGCTCCTGGATGCAGTTGATTAGCCACTACGGACCGTCATTGGCAAAGAAATACACAATTTTGTTACTTAAAGGTCCAATATTTTCAAGTATGTCATCAAAAACATACCCGGAGCTGTGGTTCTTTTCATTCACACAAGTCTGAGTAATCCCGATTTATCAGTCTGTCAAGATCTCCAAAGCTCAGTCGTAGTAGTTTTCAAGTCAACAGTTCCCTTTTATCTTTTGCTTAGTGGAATTTGGAAAGTCCAGAGCTGAAAATGATCCAAATGATTATAGTGAAAGTGTAAGGAGTTTAAAACACAGTGGAACACTTCCTGTATAACCACATGACATCACAAGTTTAATTTGAGAGAGGAACTATGTAGGATTTGTGCGTTAAACGTGTGAATGAAACAAAAGACAACTCCAAGTGACGAGGAAACAACATTATAACAGATCAGAAAATAATGTAAAGGTGCACTGTGTAACTTTTCTGGTTACATGTCAGATCTGTGGAGAGGCGAGCATAGTCACAAGAATACAAGTTTTGAAGTCAATAAAACCCATGATATTGAGTAACTCTTAGATGGATACATTTATTAATGCCATACCAGGACATTCTAGTCAAAGCTAAACAAAGGAAACAAGCAGATGGCGAACCCTCCACCAGAAAAGTTACACAGTGCACCTTTAAGTAAAAGTACAGATGCAGGAGGAAGAAAATACTCCTTTAAAAATGTACTTAAAAGTATTTTGTCCAAGCCTAATAATAAAAAATTAGAGAGATTTAATAGTAGCTGTTTTGACTTAAGTGTTTAATTTTGGCACGTTAGTATCAAAAAGTGCAAAAAGAACAACAAAGATTCGAAGGAAATCAATCCGATTAGCATTAAAATATGACTGGTCACAATTTAGAAACTGCAAAGCCTGCAGTTATTTAGCAAAAATGTTGTTTGCAAAGAAATATCTGCAAACCGTCTCTCAATGTTAATGCACACAGTAAAAATGTGCACTGTGAACTGGCGCTAATATTAAAGCTTGAACTGCAAATCTATCATATTCAGGAAAAACACACACAATTAGATATTCAAACTGGACACATTTGGAGTAAATTCAACCAAATACACCAGTGAAAATCAGATACTCAAGATAATCAATACATATTATGTGGTATAGGAGTATCTGTATTGAGTATCGAGTCTATTCCTTAGTATTGAAATTGAGTTTGAAATTTTAGTCTCATGACAACGTTAATGCTAATGAAAAAGTCTTAGTCGTAATAAGACAGAGGACCAAAACTTTTGATTTAGATGCAGAAAAAGTGATTATTTGACTTCGTTTTACAGGGTGAACTTATAATGGCTATGCTGAAAATTGCTCAAAATCTCATTATCTTCTGCCCCTTCTTCCATGTCTTTAACTTAACCTTCCTTCTGGATGCTGCTTGCGTGGACGACAGCTCTGCCTCGCACATAGATTTTAGATACTTTTAACTACTCCCCCATTAAGATAAGGTACTCTGGCCACAAGCACTACTTAGATGCAAGTTTGTCTTTTTCCAACAACCTCCAACGAGCCTTTACAATCCTCCCCGGCAAGTAATGGGCAGAGGCGAAACCAAGCCAGACCTGCATAAAAAACTTTAATCCCCAAATCGATGTCGAGGTGGACTTCTTCCAAAAGGTGAGGAGCAAAAACAACACAAAAAACGTGACTCAGCAACGCGTTAGAAATAGAAACGATTATTAAAACGGTCCGAATGGGACAAATTCCAACAGGATTTGGTGCGGGGAGGTTGTGCATGTAAACTAGGGCTTTTCTAGCAGCAGAGTGAGGATAGGGAGGAATTAGTCCGCTTTTCCGAATAACTGTATTATTTGGGAATCCTGCTGTGTTGGTGACCGCAATCCTTTTATTTAGGAGAGAATACGCTGGAGCTCCATTCATTGTTTTCCTCGGGGGCTCTGTAAGCTTTTCCTCCTATCAATGCCCCCTGCCTGCAAAGCCCAAGTACACATGACACTACAGAAAATATTTCAGAACTAGTTTGGTCTTGGTTTATTCCAGTTTGGATATGGATGGGATCGTCCTGATAGCGCTTTGGTGCAACTAAGAAGCTTTATATTGGAAGTAGGATTGTAAAAGTATCAAAAATCAGACACTAATCGATAAAAAAACACATAAGATACACATTTGAGCAGGTAATGCTAGTAAAAAACACCACTTAACATTAAAAAGTACTAGGATTGGTGTGTTGGAAAGAAACAAATGGCATTTTTGCCGACATCGATTGAACCCGTTGTCATGACTAAGCGTTTGTTTGAGGTCTGCGTTACGAGGGTTTTTGAGAATTGAAGTAAGAGAACAATCACATCGCTATTCTAGTGCGAGTCATCACGTCCAGTGGCTTTTGTCCGTCCAAAATTCATTTTGCGGCATCTTCAACTCGTTCTCGAGAGCAAGTCCAATCTTAAGCTGCTGTCTGGCCACGTTGTGATTCACACGCCGTCCGTAATAACCGGAAATGTTATTGCTGTCGCGTTTTTGGGTCGTCTCGAGTGTAAATTGTGGTGTCGGGATCTAATCGACAATAACGTTTAACCCAGGATGAACTTAACTAGGCTCAGTTTTTAATTTCCCTCCGATAAAGACAGAAAGGAAGTGTTCATGGGTGCACTTCTGGCTCCATCAACTCTGTTTCCAATTGACTTTACATTGAAAAATCGTCACTAGTCTAAACGTATTGTCGTATTACCCAGTCTGCATGATCCTGGTGCTTTTATTTCACGATTTTAACTGGACTCGAACCCTGTGGATGACGTCACACTCCCTTATTTCACTTCTTTATACAGTTTATGAATATCAACTGTAAACAGGAAGTGATGAAAGGGTTTGTGAGAGCTGGAAACAACAGCGGATCGACCGATTTATCCTTTTTTAGGTTTAAATAGCGGAAATCGAAACGTGTATTTTGAGCGCCAACGATAGACGTCTATATAACTTAGAATGGACTTCCCAACATTTGACTGATACTAACCATCCTCCCCAGATGAATACGCAAATACGAGCACAGTTGGACAGAGGCGATTGGACGACACCAGAAGGAAAAGGCTAATAGAAAGCGAGACTTTTTGCCATTCGAAAATTCAACTTCAGCGCTATATTTCAACCATCTCGTGATTGCAATAGTTTCAAAGCTCATTTTGAACATGGCCCCTCTCCCTCTCTCTCTCTCCGCCCTAATCCGATCTGCTCTTCCTGGTCTCGTCCCTCTCTCTGACAGTGACTGATGGCGGCCTTCACCACTTTCTCTCTTTTACATATTTCTCAGCCCGAGCGCGTGACCACATCTGATCACTTCTGCTGCCAATGCGCTCGCATTCGCTCCGCAATATCGCTCGCAAAATCTGTTGTTGTGAGAAAACTTGTCCCCAACAGTAGTTTTAGACGGTCCCTGCTTAACCTTGACGCAAACTTTAGTAGATCGTTGCTTGAAACTGCACGTTCACAAAAGACAAGAGTTGAGTTTTTTAGTTTTTGTTGTTTAAAGGGCCCATAAGACCCTATTTCTAACCTGGCCAAAAGCTCACATGAGTCAGTTTTGTGGAATATTTCACAAATAGTCTAATCAGGCTAAGGCTAAGGCCTTAGCCTGGCTAAGGCTAAGGCACAAATAGTTTAAAATCATAAAGATGTGTTTTGGCCTTAGGGGCTGCCATGGAAAACAAGTTGCATCTCAAGCAGAATTTCAGGACTATCTCACAGTTAAGTTATCACATTTGTGGATAACCAAAGGGCAGATTCAAAAAATAAATGAATCATTCAACAAAACAGGAAAATAATTTAAAGATGTTCTTGAAAAAACATACTACTCCACATACTACTTAACTATACTAATAAAAAATACTAATATCAATAATACATCAGACTTATATAGTGCTTTTTTAGACATTCAGAGACAAGATTAATGCCATATTGTGTAATATTCCAGCCAAAATAAAAGAGAAACAGGTGGTGAACTCTCCTCTATACAAGCTCCACACTGCACATTCAGCGTTTATTTAAAAGACAATAAGATCAGCTTATTCAGTGTATTAAAAATCTGTGAATTGAGGCACTTTTCTAGATTATAAATACTAAATACTAAAAATAAATAAAGCGTGTCAATCAATAATAGAACTACCCAACATGAAACTGACGGACTCCCTCCTCCATCTTGTTCCATTTTGGGATCCTTGTTTGTCTTGGTGCCCAAAACAGCGTGTGCTGCTTTCTATACACAACGGAGACAAATGTGACAGAGGAGTGACAGTGAAGAGATAGTATCAAAAGGATAAGTGGGCTTAGTGAACATGCAAGGGCTGTGTGAAGATGCTACGTGGGCGTTCTTTTGTTCTTTGCCTAGAGAGAGAGAGAGAGAGGGGGGAGAAACAGAGAAAGAGAAAGAGATGGATTGGGTGTATGTGCGTATGGAAAAGTGGAAGAGTTCGACGTCCTTATAATTATGAGTGTGTGGGAAGGCTGTTTTGGTATGCGCTGTGTTGTTGTGCTGCGCACTAGCCTTCACCTAATATCAAGGGCCTGGGATTACGACGAAGTGTGTAAGAAGAATTAGCTGCAAAGGCTATTGTCAGAAGCCGTGCCAATGGGCTTGTAAAGGCAAACGGATCAAATGCAAACAGATAATCAATGAAAAGTCAAAGCAGGCTACTTGTGAATTATAGTAATATCAACATTCTGGCCTTGTTTTGGCCTTGTTTTAGAGTTTAAATGTAAAATATTACACAAAATTGAGTGTTGTGAGCTTTAAGCCATGTTATAATGTTGTTACCTTCTCAAAAACAAACCCAGATTTGTGTTTTGTTTTCTACATTTTCAAAGCTCAAGCCCACCTTGAGAAGTTATAGTTTTCAAGTTAGCAGCTACTTTTTTACCTTTAGTTGAGAAGTAAAAGGATGAAATCATCAAAATGATTCTAATGAAGTGAAGTGGAGTTTAAAGACACAGTGGAGCACTTCCTGCATTACCATGTGACATCACAAGGTGGAACAGTGCGTTTTCTATTTGAGAGGAGAACTCAGCCTAAATATGCAGAATTTGTGTGAATGAAACAAAAGCAACTCAACATATGTTTGTGATGAGGAAACAACATTATAACATAGATCAGACAGTAGACTAATATGGGCACTTTAAGAATGTATTAATATGGTTTGGCATCACTTTTACTTTTCCACAAAATGGCATTAAAAGTCCCTATTTAGGTGAAAACAAGCATGTTTAACAGTATAAACACCGTCATGCCATTCTGGTGGACACCTCACTAGAAAAAAATCCGCGAGAGACTTGTTGAACGGCACAAATCATCTCACCTGTTGTAGTGCCAAAGAAGTCTGTTATTTCTGGTCAGAATGTGTGAAAATAAAACTTAAAAATAGCAATACTAACACAGCATTTTTGTCTTGTATTGTGCTTCCCTCATTCACATATCAAATAACATTTCAGATCAAGTAGCCAATAGAATCAGTCTTAATCTAGTCCCGATCCAAACTGATTTCCTCCTCTTCCCACACGTACAGTGGAGGAGGTCTCCATGTGGCCCTCTCCAATCAGACCCTGGATTACTGTGCTGCTGATAAGTGGCTTTCACAGCTAATACAAATCCTCTTGTTTATAAACACTGCTACATTCCCTAAGTCCATTTAAGTCGATTATAGTGCCTAATGGCATTTGTGCATCCAGGCTAAATCAAACAGGGAATATGCAGATGCCAAGGTTACGCAAGCAAGAATATTCATGATGGCTGACATTTCGGAAGGTGGGAGGAACATTTAGAAGAAGTAATTAAGAATAGAGCGAGAGCAGGGGAAATCGTGTGGCCATAAAATTAGAAAAAGTGCTTCTGTTAAGACCATACGTGCATATTACAGGAGATGGAAGCCACATTTGCAAAAACTGTCAAAAAACAACACTAAATGGACTTAAACAATGCATTTTCAGGAGCTTGTGATCAAAAGGAGAGTTCATGGTTTTATTTAGGTGAGCGTGACTAAATGAAAAAACGCTGGCTAACGCTAACTATCTTGGGACTGTAATTTGAAGTGTGAGAGACTTGTTTAACAGCTCCAACTGGCTTATTATAGCTCCAGCCAAGTCAGTTCATTATGTCCAGATTATGTTCAAATAAAGCTCAGATTGAAGTCTACAGTTAGCAACACAGCCTTGCACAGATCCTGCAATGCATCAATACAGTTACAAGAACAACAAAATGATGTAGCACCTTCGTATTCTAGTCGTGGTTGTGTTTTTTAATTACAAATTGCAAATAAACTACCCTAAAATAAAAAAAAGGCTTTAAAATCTGTGTTTAAAATGTGTTTCATCATAAAAGCTGTGATCCTATACAACTAAATCATATAATCTTGATTTCTAAAAATAAACATAATTCATTAATAGGTATTTAATAGTCAATTATTATTAAAAGTCTGTTAATAGCAACGAATATCTCAATGTCTGATGTCCAGTTGTATCTAAGCCAAGCCTGGAGCAGCTTGGACGCAGGTCAAGTTCACGCTCTTAGCTTTCTAATGATTTATTTTAATGAAAAGTCTCTTCTTGCCATTAGTAGCTGCCATCTCTTTGGCAGACCGTGCTCCCGGGGGCGAGGTGGGCGTATAAAGCGGCAACTTAA